>LVTN01000363.1:42174-251869 GCA_001649415.1 Musa itinerans
CAGAAACAAAATAGGAGTCAGACGCGTTGACTCGGTAGGCCGAGTCTTGGTCTTGCGTGCCCGTAAAACCCATTTCCCTGCATTGCCTTATGACTGCTGACTCACCGGTGTGAAGTCTCCTGGCTGGTTCGCAGAACGTCCTCTTTCAAGCTGCAGGCATGTCTCCACCGTCAGCTTGGACGAGTCACACCCACGATGAGACGACAGGCTGAGTTTCCAAGATTGACTTCTCGTTATCTCCCACGTATCTAACGAGGAGAAACCAGTGCGGCTTCATGTATCTCCGGGACAACAAAATGAACTGAACTCTCAGAAATCACAACCACAACTGAGATTTCGAATTCACATTTTGGGTTCCCTTTCTGTCTTGTGCATGTATGATAATTCCAAGCAAACAGTGCTAATGTAGATTAATCAGAAGCAATCGACAGGACGAAGTAGTAGTAGTGCTCGTCATGCAACTCGAGCGATCCCATCAGTCTGTCAAGCTTACAGTGTAGTCTGCCAAAACACAGTACGATGTGTTCAGGCATCGATAAAGTAGGAACCTCGTGACCTGCTGCATGTCTACTCGAAGAAGGTGCCTTCGGGAGCCTGGACGAGCTTTCGGCTGTGTGGCGCCGCCATCTCCTTCTTCAGCTGGGTCAGTATGTCCTCCATCGTGTACTCTCTCTGCCAATTGGCTAGCATGTCAAACTTCCTCGCTTCCACCTGCACCAACGCGCAGGTTAGCTCAAGATTCATCATCAGCACAACACCAAAAGAACAGTAGAATCAGGATGGGGTTACCGCTCCGGTTTCATGGTTGACACAAGTCAGGTTGATCCTGGAATGGAAGCGAACACTCGGGGGCTTATCTGGGTAATCTTTATCACAGAAGAGCTTCAACTGGTAGATTCTGCCTTCGTGCACAGACTGCAATCAATACAAAAACCCGGCATCAAATTGTTTAATGTGGGCAGGAGGAAGAAGCTTAGGAAATGGTGATGCCAGATTAGTAGTGATAAGGGTAATAATTATGATAAGACTCCCGTGACATCAGCTGATGCCCTGCGCCACTGACGAGCTGACAACATCTGGCCAGCATGGGTCGAAACGTCAACCGAGGCTCATTAACAACTGCTCAGGCCCGTCTCCTCACGACACGCTAACGGCAATGTCAGACGTCATCAGAGATACGATCCTGCTCCCAGTGGGCAGGTGCATCAGGTAACACTCAAACTCCTTATAAATACCCTCGCGTTCTAAGGCGTCGGGGGAAAAAAAGAGGGGAGGGAAGGAGACAAAAAAGACCCTCAAAGCCACTCTACTCCGCACCTCTAACGTGATCGTCGGAGGGGTCGGGCCGAGCTTCCGACCCGACCTATATGCAGGAACGAAGACGAGGCGCCTCTTACCGGAAGTGCAGGCGCGGGGCCCCTTTCCGGAGGAAACGTCGACCCCCTTCCACGATCGAACTGACTCGAGCCGTCGACCTCGACAGACCCGAGGAATCCCTCTGGGAGATCCTCGCCATTCGGACCCTGAACAAGCTACGTCGACCCCGAGGCCACGACATAAAGTTGTTTATACTAACAAGTAGAATACAACTCTCCTGTGTCAAAGTATGACAGATCCACTATGGGATCAATGCTGGGTTGCAGAGCACGTTAAGAACTATACTAAAACTACGTTAAAAAAAAATCATATATCCAGTCTAAGAAAAGTATCATATACCTTTAGGGAATCTTGAAGGATTTAAAGACAAAATATGATGAAAAACGTTATCTAAACAGTGAGGCAAGTTGACTCGATCTAGCATGACGTTTTCCAAAGCTGCTAATCTCGATTGAACGAGTCGAATGCTTTGACTATTTCAGTCCCCATTCACGAGGCTGGTCAATGTCTACAGCCACAAGCTGACAACAAGTCTCTCCGAGTTTAAACCGATGGACAGGTTGTTTTCTACCATAATTAATGGCGAGAAAATGCAGAACAGAAAAAGGAAAAGCATACGTTGTGCGGGCCGACGATCGTCCCAGTCCAAGACCGCATGTAGATGTCGTCTCCATCGTCCATTCCGTAACTCACCGTGCCATCCCCGATGCCCTTCTCACCACGTTCGAGCTCTTCCAGCAGTCTAAAGTTTCGAGGTACTGCAAAGTGCAAGCCAAATCAAGTTAGAACTTTCTCAAGAAGGTAAACAACTAAGTTTATTACTTCCAAGTAAACATGAATCGAGTTATGCTACTGAGATCATCAATCAATTAGGTTCGATCATGTCGCTGCCTTATGCTCTCATGCCCCAGCAGCCACCGCCCAAGTGACTGACAGAAATAGGACGATGCATGCGACTGGAGGCGCGTACGTACAACAGTTACCTACCACCCATCGCAACGCAGCGATAAGATCTATGGTCAACGATGAACCACGCACGCATCGGATCAGTCATATAAACGAACACCTCGGCGGCGGAGTTGAACGTGTGGTGTTCCGCACAAGCAGCGATCAAAAGAATCATGAAGCAGCGGGAGAACATGAACATGAACATGAACATGAACACACGGTAAGAATGCAGAGAAGGAAACAGAGAGGTTCGGCGATCATTACCCACGACGCTCGATCTCCCGGTGCCGATCGTCATCCCTCCTCACCAACACCAACACTTGTTTTTATTTCGGTATCAGCAAACTTCCAAGCCGAAGAGGACTCCGGCGTGCTTTCCGTCGTCGTTGCCCATGAAGAAGAGCTCCTTCATCCGCCGGAACGCTTGCCAGGTTAGCAAACTGTCCGACCCCGCCTGGTGGCACCGCCCCACCGCCCGGTCGACCTGGAGCGTGCTCGCCACGCGATCCAATCCGCCGTACAGGCTGTGGCAGTGCTTGATCATGTGCTTCATGTCGAACACCCTGTCCCCGAAGAAGACCCTCACCAAACCCATGAAATCGCCCAGATTGCTGGGTAATCTGCGGCGAGTTAAGATCTTTATCAAGTACCCGAAGTCGTACGCACTGTGGAACGTCACCCAGCTCACGGCCGAGTCGTTGCACACCAGGCCGGACGACATCAGGAGCTCGGCGAAACGGCGGGAGTCGATCCCCCGCGCCCGGTTCTTCTCGAAATCGATCCCGTTGGACCTGAGGAGGTCGATCGACTCGGGGGCGTAGCGGTCGCGGTAGATGTCGAAATCGCGAAAGTTGAACTCCCAGACGTAGCGGACGGAGCCGCCGGCGCCGAGGTCGGGGAGGTTGCCGCCGGCGTCGGAGAGGGTGAGGCCGACCTGGATGAGGTGGAGGGCGTCGACGTTGGCCTTGAGGAGGGCATACCGTTCGGCGGGGCAGAGGATGGCGGGGTGCTTCCGGGAGCGGTGGACGACGCCGGGGAACTCCGTGTCCATGGCGGCGAAGGGGTGACACTCGACGGCCTCGCGGATGAGGTCGAATTCCGCCTCCAGGTTATCGGCCCACACGGACCGGACCTGGACCTCGATCGGCTCTTTTGCATCTTCCAAAGAAGGCATCTTTTGGCCGCTAAACCGCTTCGATCCGATCGAATCCTACCGGTTTCCTTCTTCGCTTTCACCGCCGGCTCGATTCGTCTTCCGAGATGCTCTGCTTCGATTGGTGAAGTGCGAGGGGAGGGAAGGGGGGGTTTTGTAGTGGGGAAGTGAGATGTTTCCAAGAAGGCGGCTGCGGAAGAGGAAGAGGACGAGGGGGAGGGAGTGGAGTGGACACGGTCAACGAGCCAGATCAGGATTGTAACCGACGTGAGGCGATCGGGCACCAAGTCATCAGGACCGTCGGCATGTTGGGCCCCGTGGATAGAAAACCGGCGGCTGTGGGTCAGTGTGGACTGTTCAGTACACGCGGTGGCGAGTGAGGGTAAGGCCCAGGGTACAGGCAGGCTCGCACAGAAGGGGTCATGCGGGACCCGACGCCATAAGTGTGGCTCCCGGCAACAGCGTGCGGTCGAAATCGGTGTTCCCTGTCTCGACGATACACACGAGTTGGAGAAAGGGGTTGGTTTTGGTCGTGGGATGCGTGTTCAACGAAACGCGTGTTTAATGGCGACAGCAGACGTGGGTCGGACGAAGGAGGATGGTTTTGACCGGCTTCGTCTACGTTCATCTCATAGATATTTTTTATTGGGGAATCGATGAATGACGCTCTGTTAATTAATGAACGTTACTCCCCCTTTGGACAGTGGATTCGAGGAAGAGTGCATGAACACAGTGGAATCTGGTCTTTCGTCATCGTTCAATGCACTTAATTGGTCAGCACGATCCGTAGTTCAATGAAACTTCAGCCTGTGGCTGTCGAGCATCCTTAAGCACTCATCAGCACGCACGGTTATCCTGATCTGATAAACCATTGCCGTCCGATTCGACCATCATTTATGAATATGTAAAAGGAAACCAATGTGGTTAATTAATTAACCAGAAACAAAATAGGAGTCAAACGCGTTGACTCGGTAGGCCGAGTCTTGGTCTTGCGTGCCCGTAAAACCCATTTCCCTGCATTGCCTTACGACTGCTGACTCACCGGTGTGAAGTCTCCTGGCTGGTTCGCAGAACAGCCTCTTTCAAGCTGAAGGCATGTCTCCACCGTCAGCTTGGACGAGTCACACCCACGATGAGACGACAGGCTGAGTTTCCAAGATTGACTTCTCGTTATCTCCCACGTATCTAACGAGGAGAAACCAGTGCGGCTTCATGTATCTCCGGGACAACAAAATGAACTGAACTCTCAGAAATCACAACCACAACTGAGATTTCGAATTCACATTTTGGGTTCCCTTTCTGTCTTCTGCATGTATGATAATTCCAAGCAAACAGTGCTAATGTAGATTAATCAGAAGCAATCGACAGGACGAAGTAGTAGTAGTGCTCGTTATGCAACTCGAGCGATCCCATCAGTCTGTCAAGCTTACAGTGTAGTCTGCCAAAACACAGTACGATGTGTTCAGGCATCGATACTCTCACGTACCTAAAGTAGGAGCGTCGTGACCTGCTGCATGTCTACTCGAAGAAGGTGCCTTCGGGAGCCTGGACGAGCTTTCGGCTGTGTGGCGCCGCCATCTCCTTCTTCAGCTGGGTCAGTATGTCCTCCATCGTGTACTCTCTCTGCCAATTGGCTAGCATGTCAAACTTCCTCGCTTCCACCTGCACCAACGCGCAGGTTAGCTCAAGATCATCATCAGCACCAACACCAAAAGAACAGTAGAATCAGGATGGGGTTACCGCTCCGGTTTCATGGTTGACACAAGTCAGGTTGATCCTGGAATGGAAGCGAACACTCGGGGGCTTATCCGGGTAATCTTTATCACAGAAGAGCTTCAACTGGTAGATTCTGCCTTCGTGCACAGACTGCAATCAATACAAAAACCCGGCATCAAATTGTTTAATGTGGGCAGGAGGAAGAAGCTTAGGAAATGGTGATGCCAGATTAGTAGTGATAAGGGTAATAATTATGATAAGACTCCCGTGACATCAGCTGATGCCCTGCGCCACTGACGAGCTGACAACATCTGGCCAGGGGTCGAAACGTCAACCGAGGCTCATTAACAACTGCTCAGGCCCGTCTCCTCACGACACGCTAACGGCAATGTCAGACGTCATCAGAGATACGATCCTGCTCCCAGTGGGCAGGTGCATCAGGTAACACTCAAACTCCTTATAAATACCCTCGCGTTCTAAGGCGTCGGGGGAAAAAAAGAGGGGAGGGAAGGAGACAAAAAAGACCCTCAAAGCCACTCTACTCCGCACCTCTAACGTGATCGTCGGAGGGGTCGGGCCGAGCTTCCGACCCGACCTATATGCAGGAACGAAGACGAGGCGCCTCTTACCGAAAGTACAGGCGCGGGGCCCCTTTCCGGAGGAAACGTCGACCCCCTTCCACGACCGAACCGACCCGAGCCGTCGACCTCGACAGACCCGAGGAATCCCTCTGGGAGATCCTCGCCATTCGGACCCTGAACAAGCTACGTCGACCCCGAGGCGCAGTTTAGTAGGGTGTCTTTGGAGATTCCATCTCCATATTCACAGTTGATAAGAAATCCTCCAACACATAATCGTTACATGGTATCTAGGGTGAAAAGAAAAAATAAAGATCACCCTTCACTCGTTTACCCACATGAGTAAGGGTTCTAAGCAGACGATCGTAGATTGTCCCTCTTTTGTTGCTTTTGTGTGGATAAATAACTAAGGAGAGACTATTAGAGACGATTAGAGATAATCTCCTCTAACATTTTTAACCTGATATATCTCGAGTTACGTTCATACTCATATATCTCGAGTTATCTTTTTCTATCACTTACGTTCATACTCATATATCTCGAGTTACTAATTTAGACGTCAGATATACGAAGTCAGAAAACCTCTTCCAATCTGCTTTTGTTCGTACAAAGACACCTTAAGAACTCGATATTTTTCATTTCAGAAACATCTCAAATAATTCTGCACATATGAGATTGTTGGACCATGTTAGACTAATCAAAACCTTAGTGTTCCCTCTACAACAGTGATATAATTTTTTAAATCTCGAATTCAGCATTCTTTGAAGTAGCTCACCGATATCTACAGTGATTCAAATCACCAAAATTCAAGTCGAAGATGTCTTCTGATACATCGGTACCTCACTGTTATCTCAGTAGCAAGGTCAATGTCAGCATTATTGACTCATTCCACCGGTTCCAATCAGGCAAATTTCCACCGAGGACCAAGTCAACTGTACAAATCAGGCTAGTGAAGCTCACGGGCCAAGTCAACTTCTACGGTGCATCGCTCTTGTTTACTCGAGTTCCCACGGCACTGTCATTACCTAAACGATGGCACGGAGCGAGCCTCTCACTCGTTCATACTGATCATCATCTTCCACAAGTCAAAGAAGGGATCTTTAGACTCTGTCCTTGTCCTCATCCACCTCTGAAAGCAGCTTTGATTCGAACTTATCATCACTCTCCTAACCGAGCAGAACACCATGAATTCCACAAGAAACCTCGAGGACCCGAACCTCTATCGCAGCAAAGGGAATTAACCATCGAAGATCCCATTTTTTGGCATTGAATTCTTAGCTAGCATACACAAGATTCACTTAGTACAAACGAATAAATTAATAAACACTTGTTTTTATTTCGGTATCAGCAAACTTCCAAGCCGAAGAGGACTCCGGCGTGCTTTCCGTCGTCGTTGCCCATGAAGAAGAGCTCCTTCATCCGCCGGAACGCTTGCCAGGTTAGCAAACTGTCCGACCCCGCCTGGTGGCACCGCCCCACCGCCCGGTCGACCTGGAGCGTGCTCGCCACGCGATCCAATCCGCCGTACAGGCTGTGGCAGTGCTTGATCATGTGCTTCATGTCGAACACCCTGTCCCCGAAGAAGACCCTCACCAAACCCATGAAATCGCCCAGATTGCTGGGTAATCTGCGGCGAGTTAAGATCTTTATCAAGTACCCGAAGTCGTACGCACTGTGGAACGTCACCCAGCTCACGGCCGAGTCGTTGCACACCAGGCCGGACGACATCAGGAGCTCGGCGAATCGTATCGCGTCGACACCGAATTCCCGACTTCTCACCAAATCAATGCCGGACTTGATGAGGAGGTCGATGGAATCGGGATTGCTGACGTCGCGGTCGACGTCGAACTCCCTGAAGTTGAACTGCCACACGACAGAGCGCCCGCCGGCAGCCGAGGAGGTCGGGAGGTTCCCGTCGGCGTCAGAGAAGGTCAGGCCGAGCTGGATAAGGTGGAGAAGGTCGACGTTGGCGCGGAGGATGTGGTAGTTCTGGTCGGCCACGGTCTTGAAGTCGCCGAGGGGGCGAACGGCAACGCCCGGGAACTCGGTGTCCATGGCGACGAAGGGGAAATCGTCGACGATCTCCCGGATCACGGCGAACTCAGCCTCAAGGTTGTTGGCCCAGACATCGCGGATCTCGACGGTGGAGGCGTCGTCGCCTTTCGACATGGAAGGTCAGGGGTTCAATCGGTGGCGTGATCGAAGAGGAGGGGCATGAGAAACCCTAGATATTGGACGGGGGAGCGAATCGGAACCCTGGAATGGACCAAATCGACACAAGGGTGAGGCCGAACGAAAGGGAATCGTGAATCGAATAAGGATCAAACGGGGAAACCAGGAATAAACTAGGGTTCTCGACGGCGAAACCGTTTTTTCCTTCGTTTGGAATTTTAATTTTAATTTTTTTTATCGTGCCCGTTTACTCTGTTCTCGTTTCTCAATTATCCTCGGATTTTTTTTTGATAAAATATAAGTAATTCAAGTTGGGTCTGACATCGACTGATATTTTAAATATTAGAATTTATCCAAGAAGATTTAAAACCTTTTAATATTTGGTAAGTGGATATGTTGAATCATCATTATATTAATATTTTAAATATAAAGATTTGTTCTATGAGGTCATCGACCTTTAACAATATGTTTTTAATATTTGATAAGTGAATATATTACACTAGTCGCATATTTCATATTTTAAATATAAAGATTTGCTGGATGAAGTTTTGAATCTTTAATACTTGGTAAATGGATCCAGTAACAAAATTTATCAAATAATATTTTAAAATTTTATATATCTAATATATTATTCTTAAGTTAATATTTTATATGTAAAATTTATGGAAAACATTTGGCACATTGAATCTTTGATAAGCAAGTGTAATATGATAATACTTTGATCGTCTTACCCCTACTGTGCATGACACCTGCATAGAAAAACTCTATCGAAAGAAGGTAAGATTTATGGTCCTGATCGCCTTATCACTTAATTTATGGACCCGATCACCCAATCACTGAAACTCAAAGATATTTACTTCAAAATTTCATATAGGAAAACACTCCACTTGCATATATAAGAAGTATACATAAACATGTTTTCCTATATTAAATTTTAAAGTAAATATCATGAGAAATTACAACGCTTCATAAAAATGACTACAGAAAATAATTCACAATAAGCCCCATGGATAATTCACATTGCTCCTCAAATTTCTCAAACAGCGCATGTAAGATCTAAAAGTACTATAATTTTTCTTCGCACCAAACATTCCAACCATAGAGTGTTGACTAGAGTCCTAATTAGATTAACTAGAACAATAAACGTTAAGTCCAATAAAACAGCATATCTTCCAGCACTACCAACAACCAGTTGCCTGATGCACTTGAGACTTGAAATAATAGAAAGAGACCGTTTAAAATTAAAATGTGACCAACAGCAGAACATCAAATCCATAAGATGAAGAACTCTAGTAAACAGCACTAACCAGGGTAACCAACTCAAACAACACTGATACCTACTATATTTCGAAACAAATAAACATAAACCAAAACCTCAGCTCTTGACCCCAAGAACCATGACCCTACACGATCGCATTTGCTGCACTAGCAATCCTTGGCCACAAGTCGGCACATTCCTTCCCGATGGGTCCAGTAATAGCAGATCCTGCAGCAAGCAAGCCAATTTTCTAAGTCCTAAAGTGATCAAATACTTGAAACAAAAATCATAAATGTGATAGACCCCGAAAACAATTATAGGCTGAACGAGCGGCATGGTTTAACAATAACCACATGTCTATCGTCTGATGGCATTACTGCTCAGGCCCCAATAAGCAATATATTTCAAAAAGTGATTAAGATTACACAGCTTCGTTTGTACTTGTCCTTAAGATGTCTCATCTTTCAAAGTGAAAATTTCCCACATTCCATTTGACATACCTTTCATTTCTCCCTTCGGGTTAACAATCACTCCAGCATTATCTGTATCATATGAAAGATAAAGCATTAAATGGCTAAAATATATGAAAAAACCAGTTGAAATGTCAAGAAAAATAAAGAAAAGTTGAAGTTCCTGCTTTGCCACTAAAATAGAGAAACAGCCATTGCAGTCATTAGTTGTGTGAGCAACAAAAGCCATAGTCACATACGCAGGAAAAGGCAAGCAAACAGCAACCAGCCAAGAAAGCAACATCAATCATCACTTAGGCAGGCAAAAACAGCTGTTTCATCTACTAGCAAACCAAGCAGCAGCCAGGTATCTTGATCAAATAGGAAAATAATACAAAATAAACAGGAAAACAAATAAAACATAACTTATTTGCTAATTGCCATTGGCTGTTCACAAAACCATAATGGTCATCTACAGTCATTGATCAGTCACATGTGCCGTATCATCCTCATCCTCACAAGTAGAGCATTGTGGAGTTTAAAATAAGAATCCAGATATAAATTGATATGATCATGCGATTATGAATAGTGTTAGCACTTTGTTAACCGCTTCTCTTTCTCTGAACACAACAAAACCAGTAAATACTTATTTTATTCTACCAACATTAGATGAATTAATTGGCCAGTAAAAGTGATTTAAGTTTTACACATGCCATGCTCACAGGACAAGGCAAACTATCTCGAATTCACAGCAAATTCACGTTTGAACAATATTTTCAGCTAAACCAGCTATGAGGAGTGACCCAAATCGAATAATGCTTCTATCAGTCCCCAGTAAAGAGACATGATTTTCTATATATAATAACCCGTACTCACATGTTATTCACTAATTAACAGCAAAGAATCCTCGCCATTCGGACCCTGAACAAGCTACGTCGACCCCGAGGTCACGACATAAAGTTGTTTATACTAACAAGTAGAATACAACTCTCCTGTGTCAAAGTATGACAGATCCACTATGGGATCAATGCTGGGTTGCAGAGCACGTTAAGAACTATACTAAAACTACGTTAAAAAAAAATCATATATCCAGTCTAAGAAAAGTATCATATACCTTTAGGGAATCTTGAAGGATTTAAAGACAAAATATGATGAAAAACGTTATCTAAACAGTGAGGCAAGTTGACTCGATCTAGCATGACGTTTTCCAAAGCTGCTAATCTCGATTGAACGAGTCGAATGCTTTGACTATTTCAGTCCCCATTCACGAGGCTGGTCAATGTCTACAGCCACAAGCTGACATTTAAACCGATGGACAGGTTGTTTTCTACCATAATTAATGGCGATAAAATGCAGAACAGAAAAAGGAAAAGCATACGTTGTGCGGGCCGACGATCGTCCCAGTCCAAGACCGCAGCATGTATGATAATTCCAAGCAAACAGTGCTAATGTAGATTAATCAGAAGCAATCGACAGGACGAAGTAGTAGTAGTGCTCGTCATGCAACTCGAGCGATCCCATCAGTCTGTCAAGCTTACAGTGTAGTCTGCCAAAACACAGTACGATGTGTTCAGGCATCGATAAAGTAGGAACCTCGTGACCTGCTGCATGTCTACTCGAAGAAGGTGCCTTCGGGAGCCTGGACGAGCTTTCGGCTGTGTGGCGCCGCCATCTCCTTCTTCAGCTGGGTCAGTATGTCCTCCATCGTGTACTCTCTCTGCCAATTGGCTAGCATGTCAAACTTCCTCGCTTCCACCTGCACCAACGCGCAGGTTAGCTCAAGATCATCATCAGTCATCAGCACAACACCAAAAGAACAGTAGAATCAGGATGGGGTTACCGCTCCGGTTTCATGGTTGACACAAGTCAGGTTGATCCTGGAATGGAAGCGAACACTCGGGGGCTTATCCGGGTAATCTTTATCACAGAAGAGCTTCAACTGGTAGATTCTGCCTTCGTGCACAGACTGCAATCAATACAAAAACCCGGCATCAAATTGTTTAATGTGGGCAGGAGGAAGAAGCTTAGGAAATGGTGATGCCAGATTAGTAGTGATAAGGGTAATAATTATGATAAGACTCCCGTGACATCAGCTGATGCCCTGCGCCACTGACGAGCTGACAACATCTGGCCAGGGGTCGAAACGTCAACCGAGGCTCATTAACAACTGCTCAGGCCCGTCTCCTCACGACACGCTAACGGCAATGTCAGACGTCATCAGAGATACGATCCTGCTCCCAGTGGGCAGGTGCATCAGGTAACACTCAAACTCCTTATAAATACCCTCGCGTTCTAAGGCGTCGGGGGAAAAAAAGAGGGGAGGGAAGGAGACAAAAAAGACCCTCAAAGCCACTCTACTCCGCACCTCTAACATGATCGTCGGAGGGGTCGGGCCGAGCTTCCGACCCGACCTATATGCAGGAACGAAGACGAGGCGCCTCTTACCGGAAGTGCAGGCGCGGGGCCCCTTTCCGGAGGAAACGTCGACCCCCTTCCACGACCGAACCGACCCGAGCCGTCGACCTCGACAGACCCGAGGAATCCCTCTGGGAGATCCTCGCCATTCGGACCCTGAACAAGCTACGTCGACCCCGAGGTCACGACATAAAGTTGTTTATACTAACAAGTAGAATACAACTCTCCTGTGTCAAAGTATGACAGATCCACTATGGGATCAATGCTGGGTTGCAGAGCACGTTAAGAACTATACTAAAACTACGTTAAAAAAAAATCATATATCCAGTCTAAGAAAAGTATCATATACCTTTAGGGAATCTTGAAGGATTTAAAGACAAAATATGATGAAAAACGTTATCTAAACAGTGAGGCAAGTTGACTCGATCTAGCATGACGTTTTCCAAAGCTGCTAATCTCGATTGAACGAGTCGAATGCTTTGACTATTTCAGTCCCCATTCACGAGGCTGGTCAATGTCTACAGCCACAAGCTGACAACAAGTCTCTCCGAGTTTAAACCGATGGACAGGTTGTTTTCTACCATAATTAATGGCGAGAAAATGCAGAACAGAAAAAGGAAAAGCATACGTTGTGCGGGCCGACGATCGTCCCAGTCCAAGACCGCATGTAGATGTCGTCTCCATCGTCCATTCCGTAACTCACCGTGCCATCCCCGATGCCCTTCTCACCACGTTCGAGCTCTTCCAGCAGTCTAAAGTTTCGAGGTACTGCAAAGTGCAAGCCAAATCAAGTTAGAACTTTCTCAAGAAGGTAAACAACTAAGTTTATTACTTCCAAGTAAACATGAATCGAGTTATGCTACTGAGATCATCAATCAATTAGGTTCGATCATGTCGCTGCCTTATGCTCTCATGCCCCATACGATGTGTTCAGGCATCGATAAAGTAGGAACCTCGTGACCTGCTGCATGTCTACTCGAAGAAGGTGCCTTCGGGAGCCTGGACGAGCTTTCGGCTGTGTGGCGCCGCCATCTCCTTCTTCAGCTGGGTCAGTATGTCCTCCATCGTGTACTCTCTCTGCCAATTGGCTAGCATGTCAAACTTCCTCGCTTCCACCTGCACCAACGCGCAGGTTAGCTCAAGATCATCATCAGCACCAACACCAAAAGAACAGTAGAATCAGGATGGGGTTACCGCTCCGGTTTCATGGTTGACACAAGTCAGGTTGATCCTGGAATGGAAGCGAACACTCGGGGGCTTATCTGGGTAATCTTTATCACAGAAGAGCTTCAACTGGTAGATTCTGCCTTCGTGCACAGACTGCAATCAATACAAAAACCCGGCATCAAATTGTTTAATGTGGGCAGGAGGAAGAAGCTTAGGAAATGGTGATGCCAGATTAGTAGTGATAAGGGTAATAATTATGATAAGACTCCCGTGACATCAGCTGATGCCCTGCGCCACTGACGAGCTGACAACATCTGGCCAGGGGTCGAAACGTCAACCGAGGCTCATTAACAACTGCTCAGGCCCGTCTCCTCACGACACGCTAACGGCAATGTCAGACGTCATCAGAGATACGATCCTGCTCCCAGTGGGCAGGTGCATCAGGTAACACTCAAACTCCTTATAAATACCCTCGCGTTCTAAGGCGTCGGGGGAAAAAAAGAGGGGAGGGAAGGAGACAAAAAAGACCCTCAAAGCCACTCTACTCCGCACCTCTAACATGATCGTCGGAGGGGTCGGGCCGAGCTTCCGACCCGACCTATATGCAGGAACGAAGACGAGGCGCCTCTTACCGAAAGTACAGGCGCGGGGCCCCTTTCCGGAGGAAACGTCGACCCCCTTCCACGACCGAACCGACCCGAGCCGTCGACCTCGACAGACCCGAGGAATCCCTCTGGGAGATCCTCGCCATTCGGACCCTGAACAAGCTACGTCGACCCCGAGGTCACGACATAAAGTTGTTTATACTAACAAGTAGAATACAACTCTCCTGTGTCAAAGTATGACAGATCCACTATGGGATCAATGCTGGGTTGCAGAGCACGTTAAGAACTATACTAAAACTACGTTAAAAAAAAATCATATATCCAGTCTAAGAAAAGTATCATATACCTTTAGGGAATCTTGAAGGATTTAAAGACAAAATATGATGAAAAACGTTATCTAAACAGTGAGGCAAGTTGACTCGATCTAGCATGACGTTTTCCAAAGCTGCTAATCTCGATTGAACGAGTCGAATGCTTTGACTATTTCAGTCCCCATTCACGAGGCTGGTCAATGTCTACAGCCACAAGCTGACAACAAGTCTCTCCGAGTTTAAACCGATGGACAGGTTGTTTTCTACCATAATTAATGGCGATAAAATGCAGAACAGAAAAAGGAAAAGCATACGTTGTGCGGGCCGACGATCGTCCCAGTCCAAGACCGCATGTAGATGTCGTCTCCATCGTCCATTCCATAACTCACCGTGCCATCCCCGATGCCCTTCTCACCACGTTCGAGCTCTTCCAGCAGTCTAAAGTTTCGAGGTACTGCAAAGTGCAAGCCAAATCAAGTTAGAACTTTCTCAAGAAGGTAAACAACTAAGTTTATTACTTCCAAGTAAACATGAATCGAGTTATGCTACTGAGATCATCAATCAATTAGGTTCGATCATGTCGCTGCCTTATGCTCTCATGCCCCAGCAGCCACCGCCCAAGTGACTGACAGAAATAGGACGATGCATGCGACCGGAGGCGCGTACGTACAACAGTTACCTACCACCCATCGCAACGCAGCGATTAGATCTATGGTCAACGATGAACCACGCACGCATCGGATCAGTCATATAAACGAACACCTCGGCGGCGGAGTTGAACGTGTGGTGTTCCGCACAAGCAGCGATCAAAAGAATCATGAAGCAGCGGGAGAACATGAACATGAACACACGGTAAGAATGCAAAGAAGGAAACAGAGAAGTTCGGCGATCATTACCCACGACGCTCGATCTCCCGGTGCCGATCGTCATCCCTCCTCACCAACACCACGAATGCGGAGGGAGACGGAGGTGGGCGGTGGGAGTAGCACTAAAGAACGAGAGGTGGCAGCTGGGCACTGCTTGATGTCCGATCCAACGGTTCTTGTTCGCCGTCCGGACCCCACGGCCGAGATTCCTCGCCTGTCCTTCTAGATCTCGCTCGTCCGTCGAGGATCGGACGGTTCGCGTAAAATTTACGCGAACATTGGCTCCTGGTGCTGTCCATTTCTTTTTATCTTTTCTTCCTTTCTTTTTCCCTATTTGTGATGCCCAGGTCCCACCAACGGAGATTGTGAGGGATTTGAAGGTGGTCGGTGATCGTTCTTGGTTGCTCGAGGTACCTTTTTCGGATTCGAATTCTGTTTGTAGTTAGAAGGGGAAATGTATTCTGGTCTCAATTCATCTGATGATGATGTTGGTGGGTTCTTTTCTCACTACTATTAGGGTTTCGCTTCTGCAATTTTTACTCGATTTGGAATTTTGTTTTTTGATTCGACTTCTGTTTCGAGTTAGAAGGCGAATTGTATTCTGGTCTCATCTCATCTGATGTTGGTGGGTTCTTTTCTTGCTACTTTTAGGGTTTCAGTCTGCAATTTTTTACTCGATTTGGATTTATTTTTCGATTCGAATTCTTTTTCCAGTTAGAAGGCAAAATGTATTCTGGTCTCCATTCGTCTGATGATGATGATGATGATGATGTTGGTGGGTTCTTTTGTTGCTACTTTTAGGCTTTCACTTCTGCAATTTTTACTCGATTTGGATTTTTTTATTTGCGGGGTGAAGAGAGGATAGTGATGTGAATGGCCGAACTGAAAGTTGAGCAGTTGGATTATCGCCCCAAATATGGTTTTGTGCTTTCGATGTCGAAATCTCTCTGTCGATCATATGTTAGGTTATGATAAAATGGGGTTAAAATGGAGAAGTAGAATCAAGATTGATGATTTCATATTTCATGTTGGCATCGGATCATATAGGCTGCCTTCGCATCATGTGTGTTGACAAATGAGGCATCACAAGTCCACAACTAACGATAGATTTTTGTCATGTCTCAATCCAAGTAAACAGTATTGATGAATCTGTGTTCTTTTAAATTCGGCTTTCAGTTCTCCGCACAGTGTGATCGTCTCCAACTAGCATGGCATGAGTATACATACTGGTAACAATTTGATGATGCAGGGAAGCATATATTCTTGCTTCTGTTTGTCATGCATAGCACAGACTAGGGTTGAAGAGCCACTTGAAATAATTTGTCGTAAATGTTGTGCAATCCCTGAGGTCATTTGCTTAGTCTGGTGGATGTTAGAAATCCATTAGTACTTGTCTACGTACTTTCTCCTTCCATTCCTCTGTAAAGTTTTCTTTTTCTAATTTTGTAGCATTGACCTTTTATTGCAAGTGCTTGGGAAATTAAGTGAATCTTTCTTCCATCCGATTTTGTTAGATGCTTCCTTTTTTTTTGCTTCGAGTTCTCTATAACCTGTATTCAATGTATATTGACACACACCCCTGCCTTGGAAGCCCTGAACCTAACTTTGACTATGCTGACAGGTCATAAGGCAACTCTAGAATATGGGCCTTTTAATTTGTTATCCGAGTTTTTTTTTTTCATTGGTGGTTCATGTCTTCAAGGGAATCCAGAGATTGAAGTAATTTGGACAAAGATTAATGCCAAATACCACCTACTGTTATGACAAATATTAATTTTGGACAACAATTAATTGACTTTTCCATTCATCAAATGAATGGCAAACATCTAAGGCCGCCACAACAACTTTTAGCCAACCCTTCCAATGATCATTATGGCCCATGCATTTCCTACCAATGATACATCGAAAATGCTTGTCATGCATCGTGCTTGTGTGCTCGAGATTTGATGCACCGCGTCAATTTTGTTTTAATAGTAGCTATTTTCTTTAGGACAAACATAAGGGATCCTAAATGAGTACATTGATCAGTGTTCATAGAACAATAGCCTTGTCGTGTCCATTTTTGCCTGAAAAATATATATTAGTTACTTATAAAGAATAGTTGTACTTCTTTTCTTCTCTATGTATATTGTGATGCAGATGAAAGAATGCTAATAGATTATACCTTATTCTCGGAATATGTATCAATTGCAAGTGGCAATGTAACTGTTTATTTGTTTATGTACTCTCTTTTCTATCGTAGATTGTTTTGGGATATTTAATATGCCATTTTTGTTTGGCCTACTTGTAAAAGATAAAGGAAGACTTCATTGGTATCTATTTCAACTCGACTATTAATTAAATATACACATCACGACCTACTAAGATAGCTAACAGTTGATATGCATTACAAGCATTCTTTAATCTGCCATCATATAGTGTCCACCTGACAGCTCCTCTAGAGCAGCTTATCTTCATTGCAATGTTGCACTCTTGAATGTTATTTATCCCACCTTCTGTAGACCTAATAAAACATTTGCTGATATGAATACTCTGACATGACCCTTTGAGGACGTGAAATTAAAGAAAGTGGTTGGTGGTTCGTTTGTTTCTGTGACAAGGTGTTGTATATAATGCTTTCACCTGGTACTTTAAAATCCATTGTGACTGGAAGAATCTGCTGTTTTGGAAATCTTCCTTCTTTTGTTTAAAATAACTCTGCAGTTATGCATGTGGGTTTTTAACGTTGTTGATCTGTTGTTGAGAAGAAGGGGTTGATGAAAGATGAAGAAGAAACAATAGTTTGGTGACAACGATGGAGCAAGTTTTAAGATGAGGATGCGTTCTACGTGGAGGAGCTGATCATGAATGTTCTGATTTTGATGTTTGTACTTGACTTTTTCCTTATTTTCATGTAACTTTAGAGACAGGAGACAGGAAACAAAGCTTGCACTTTTGGTTCTTATGGTGGATTTTTTTTTTGTATGAACAGTTCAAGCAAATCAACCATTCATATCAGCATGAACTCCAACACTAGTGACGACTTTCTTGATTATTGGCATCAATCAGTGAAAGCTTGGAAGAGTTGGTGAGCAGGAGAAGGCACCATTGTCAGTTGATGAGCAGGAGAATTTGTCCTTGTCTGACAATCAATTGGTAAATATTATCTTACGTATTTCTTCTTCAAATTAATTGGATTCCAGTGGCTCTCTTAGTGTCATGCTTTAAATTTCTTTTGTCGATGGTTTCATTAGATGCATGGGCCAAAGGTTGCTCTGGGAAACATTATGGAGAGAATGATACATTATGTGTAGCAACAGTTTTATGATCCAGTGGCAAAAAGAATTCACTATTGCAGATGGTTGGACCATGGTGTTTGTGTACCATACTTTTCTTGTGTATTAAACCAAAGGATGTGGTGAGGGAGGCATACATTAGTGTATGTCATCTGACCTTATCACTGTCAATATCCTCAACTGTCCCAATAAAACTCACATTTATTTGATTTTATTGGTTATAAATCCTATATAGTCTTTTCTTTCAATGCTTTCAACCACCTAACTTCCAAACAAGCACCATAGAACTCGAGAAAAATAAGCGAGTTCGATGTAGTTGGCCCATTTATATACACTTAAAGAAGTGCTTTGACCATTACTGGCCTCCTTTATAGCTAAATATGATGAACATTTTCCATTTTAGCCATATTATACAGTGAACACCAGCAAATTTTCTATTATGACTCTACTGATCTCAGTGTTTTGTTTTCAAATGATTAGATAAGTGAGTCTATACTAGCTTTTGATGGGAAACTTCGGGTTACTTAGGTTCAACCGAGTACAGTCTTTCGGCGACACAAGATAGTGATCTATAGAGAGAGAGAGAGAGAGAGGGAACAGCAACAGCATATAAGAGAGAACCAAACTAGGATCGATAAGGATAGAATCGCTAGGAGAAGATTGGAGAACATAACACAAAAAGTAGGCGGCACCAGGAAGTGCAACCACCATCAGCTTTTCCTGTTCCTGCTGGCAGTGGTGTTGCCCGGGGCTAAGTCGAGCAGCACCGTGCTCTTGCACCTCGGGCACTTGGGGTCCTTCTTCGAGAGCATGACGTACATGAGGCAGTGGGGACACCCGGCGAGCACCATCGAGGTTGCCTCCGGGCTGTTGGACTTTTGCTCACCCTCCGACGACACACACGAGCTCGTAGGTGATGTCGATGGTGATGACCAGGAGTCATTATCCTCCTCCTCCTCGATCACTGCCCTTGTTGACGGCCCCCCTCTTGCTCTCATCTGCTTCACTGACAGGTTCAGCTTCAGGTCCACCTTCGGGTTCTTCCCATGATTGCGACTCATCTCCGCTCCTTTGGCAGAAGCAGTCAGCTAAGCCTACATGATGAACTAGAAGTGAATCATAGAGGAGTCATATATAAGAGTCACATGGTGGATGAGGAGTCGCTCCCAACCTAGCAAGAGTGTGAATGGTTCTTGGAGTCTAACCGAGGTATAGGATGATGGAGGAAGCAATCTTCCAAGGGTGTCCTGGTCTTAGTTGCTGGGCTGGTGGTGTATATAATAAGGGAATTAAAGGTTGATGGGTTTTCTTTAATACAACAGCAGATTACTTTATTGTTTCTGTTGTTTCCCTCTCTCTTTTCTTGCATGCTTGCATTTTGTTCACCTGTTTTGGAGTATATGTAGCATTGAGAAAAGGGAAAAGCTGGAGGCTTTAATGGAACTTAAATCCTGGGTGGTGCAATTACAAGTTGCAGTTCTCCCTTCTCTCTGACATACACATTTTGATAAGAATTGGTGTGGCAGAAGACTGTAGGTTCCTATTAGACTAGGCACATGTGCAATGTGGGAATTCAAGCACCTTGTGCTTCGAACTGGGTTGGAATGGGTGGAAGGAAGGAAGCGGTTCCTTTCTTGCAGTTGAGTTTGGCTACCCTTGTAAATGAAGAGAAGATAAGGGAACAACAAGCCATGAGGAACTCATGCACAGCAAAATCTTTACAGATATACTTTGGGCATTCAAATCTTGCCTTTTGAGTTAAAAGATTTTAGTCATGTACACAACTATTGAGTGAATTCAAATTGCATCAGTGAACCACAAAGTTCGCAAGTCTTTGTTTTTTGGTAAGTTCCATCGTTATGGTTCTCTTTTATTAAAGTTCTTGACAGAACAGTATTTGATTCATTTATATATATATATGGTATTTCAATATTACATTTATGCATACATTATGACTCTCACAGGCCTAATGTGTGGGCTCCTTAAGGGATCACATCACCAATGAAATCTTTCTCGGGTGATTCGACCCTTTGTCGCTGTGCTACTACTGTCTCGAGACCTGAGTCAGTGGGCAGTGACTTTAGTTGGATGGAAGTTTATAGTTGTTAATAAATGGAAGTCTCTGCACTCCACTCTTTACTTTGACATTTTGTATGTGTCATCTCCACTTCTTTCCATGGAATTCATTGATTATACACATCAGTGACTCCAATAGTTTCTAGCTAAGCAAGTAAATGGAAATAAATGACTTCTGTTTATCTCAGTAAATGGTCTTAAATGGATGCTACTTTTGAATAAATGAACTTTATTTCCAATCAATGAAACTCTACGGCGAGTCTGGTTCGCATCTCAAATCTCTCTCTGTAGACATGACATGATAACCTCGCACTAATTGTCATTTATGTAATACACCCAGTGTTTCTAGTTCATCGAAATATTCTTGATCTTTTAACCGAGTATGTTTGTATGATGCTCTTTGAGGAAACAGATCAGAGAGTTCCGAGTGCTTTTAACTATGTGCTTGCTTCGTTATTTTCCTTGCAGATATCATGGCCAAGCGACATCTATCTAATCAGAAGCTGGCGTTTGCAGCTGGAGAATTAGATGGTCTTCTTAATTTCCCCATCACCCTCCAGGATGTCATGCTGGAGCAATTTTAATATGCAGCATCGAAAGGTTCACAAAACCCACCAATATAAATGGTTCTGACTTGGGGCTAATGACTTTGTGATGAGTTGGGAGTTCAGCACACAGCACAAGGCTGTGCATGTGCTCTATCTTTATTTCTGGTCAGGTTCATGAGGGGGACTTGAAACACCCACCAGGGAAGACTGAGAAATTTAACAAAGCATTGATTGACTGAAAGCTGGAAAGCTTAATGGGTTCATTATTCTCCAGCTTGGAGAGATCTAGTCTCAGAGCTCTTCAATGTACAGATTCCAGCTCTGGATGGGGAGTGGTGGTCAAAGCATATGTCTAGAGATTAAAAACAACTCCCCTACTTCTCATTCCCTATATTGCCACTGTGGACTTCGACACACACAGCATGGCTTTCTCTTTTTCTTCAAGGATAGGGAATGATGTTGCAAGATTAGCATTTGGAGCACAAGAGATGGATGAAATGAGGTGATCGATGGATTGTGTGTTTGAGCAGGTGAATATGAATAGCATTTCTCTATTACATTTTATAGGCAATTATAATACATGTCCTAATTGTTTGGGGTTGATTAATTGGGGTTTTTTTTTCTCATCAGAGTCATGTACAAGATGATCTCAAGCTTAACTCAAGTGTTATCATGAGTTATGATGGTTTCAACTTTGCTCACTCCACCATAGGAAGGATCAGCATCTGGAGAAACAGCTGGGGACATTGTCAGTCTAACTCACTTCCTGCAGGATCATGGAGTTTTATGTTCAAGGATTGAGTCGGTGAGTTTATACAATTAACGTAATTATACATAATGTAGGACATAAACAAAAAGAAAAAGAAGAGGGTTAATGATAAATGATGGAGGTGAGCTTGAAGGATTCAGAACTAAATTTAAGTGAGGAGGTGAGCTTGCAACAGGTTGCCAAACCGCATTCATTCTAACCGGTAGCTGCTCCGCCTCACTCATCCGAAAAGCTCGCGTCTGTTGACATCGGAAAGAGGAAATGAGACAGGTGGGCATTAACAACCGATATGAATGAAAGCGGAAGCGGAAGCTTCGGGTCAACTCACGCACAGCAAGCAATAACTACATGATGCAGAGAAAGAAATAAACACAGGGTATGCAAGTTTGGACTCCAATGAAGAAAGTAAGTTGCGTATTTCTGACATATAACAATATTAATAATCTAAATAGATTATGACCGAATTCTCCTAAAAAAATAAATAAATAAAATCTTGATAAATTTTATACAATATTTTCATTTAAAAAATTTTACATAATATTTCTGATGATTTTACCCTTATACCACTATCCTTTACCTTTCTTGTCTCTATCATGTCGGATCTACTCCTACTCACATCGTCCTTGCACGAGAAAGAAGAGGGTGCAATAGCTACGATCCTTGTCGCCCTTGCGTGAGCAAGAGCACAAGCGCTTATTGCCAGCGAGGAAGGAGGAGGAAAGGCAGGGGCCTCACCCTCGTTGCTACACTTTTATGAAATAAGATATCACCTTCAACGAGGAAGGAGGGCAATGGAGGACAAGTCTAGCAGAATGCTACGGGCAAGATTATTATTAATAAAAAAGAATATGAATATTTTTTAATATTAAGATATTTTGTGAGAATTTTTTAAAATATAAAGATTTTTTAAAATTATAAATTATTATTTATTTATTTTTTTTAAGGAGGAAATCTGGCGCCATTTTTAGTCTGCACGTTTGTTGATTTTATAAACACCCATGTATCCGAAAGCGTTTTCTAGTTATCCAAAACAGTTTTTTGAATATTATGGTTTACAACATGTCATAAATAAATCGATTTAAAAAAATAAAATTGTAGCAAATTCAAAACGTTTTCTTGTTTCCCATCATTCAAAAAGAAGCGCCAACAGTGAGGATAGTTAAAAGAAATGAGGGTATAGGAAGGGCAAGAGAACTCCATTAACTGGAAGCTTCGGGAGCGGACGGTGATAAGTCAGAGAGAGGGAGAAGGTGATCGATCTTTGAGCGGGGACACGACCGCGTCGCCTTCGTCGCCGGCCAACTCAGATCCTTGGCCGATTCCTTCTTCCCCTCTTCCTCTTACATGAGAAGAAGATCCGCGGACCTCAGGTAAAGATCTCTTCCCCTCTTTCACGTTCTTTCCGATCCTTCTTTTGTCCCGATCCATTTGTCGCGCTCTGCATTTGATTGATTTTTTGGTCCATTTATCGCGCTCTGCATTTGATTGATTTCTTGGTCGTGATCGGATCGCCTTCATGATCGGCCAACCCAGATCTGGCTTCGATTCCTTCCCCTCCTCCGTTCTCATGGGAAGAAGATCCGCGGACCTCAGGAAAAGATCTCTTCCCTGTCCTTCCCCTCTTTCACGTTCTTTCCGATCCTTCTGTTTTCACGATCGTGTCATCTCGACCGCTTTTGGTTGATTTCTTGGTCCATTTATCGCGCTCTGCATTTCATTGATTTCTTGGTCGTGATCGCGTCGCCTTCATGACCGGCCAACTCAGATCTGGCGCCGATTCCTTCCCATCGACTGTTTGCATAGGAAGATGATCCGCGGACTTCAGGTAAAGATCTCTTCCCTGTCCTTCCCCTCTTTCACGTTCTTTCCGATCCTTCTTTTTTAACGATCGTGTCATCCCGACCGCTTTTGGTTGATTTCTTGGTCCATTTATCGCGCTCTGCATTTGATTGATTTCTTGGTCGTGATCGCGTCGCCTTCATGACCGGCCAACTCAGATCTGGCGCCGATTCCTTCCCATCGACTGTTTGCATAGGAAGATGATCCGCGGACTTCAGGTAAAGATCTCTTCCCTGTCCTTCCCCTCTTTCACGTTCTTTCCGATCCTTCTCTTTTCACGATCGTGTCATCCCGACCGCTTTTGGTTGATTTCTTGGTCCATTTATCGTGCTCTGCATTTGATTGATTTCTTGGTCGTGATCGCGTCGCCTTCATGACCGGCCAACTCAGATCTGGCGCCGATTCCTTCCCATCGACTGTTTGCATAGGAAGATGATCCGCGGACTTCAGGTAAAGATCTCTTCCCTGTCCTACCCCTCTTTCACGTTCTTTCCGATCCTTGCTTTTTTCACGATCGTGTCATCCCGACCGCTTTTGATTGATTTCTTGGTCCATTTATCGTGCTCTGCATTTGATTGATTTCTTGGTGGTGATCGCGTCGCCTTCATGACCGGCCAACTCAGATCTGGCGCCGATTCCTTCCCATCCTCTGTTTGCATGGGAAGATGATCTGCGGACCTCACTCAGGTAAAGATCTCTTCCCTGTCCTACCCCTCTTTCACGTTCTTTCCGATCCTTCTTTTTTCTTGATTGTGTCACATCTTGACCGCTTTTGGTTGATTTCTTGATCGATCTATCTCGCTCTGCATTTGATTGATTTCTTGATTGTTCTATCTCGCGACATGTTATCTTTTGGTAGACAAGTTCGAGTGCACGATTCTTGATTTCCAATTGGTTCCTTCCTTAGCTTCGTTCCCGATCTTAGAGCTCATGCACAGCCCAATAGCGTGGTTCTACCTAATCGGAATACATATTGTAAGCTAGAATCATCAAACTACCCTTAGGTGAGCAAAATGATGAGTCCCGTAGATGTTGATTTAGATTCCCTTTTCTGTTCATTGGAACTTGTTAGGGAACTTTTCTGAACTTTTATCGATTTTATAATTAATATTGCTATCCTATGTTTTTGTGTTTGTCTCATGTTGGGAAGCATATCACCAATCCTTTGGTCAATTTTAACATTCACTTTAAATACTATTTTATTTTTTAACTTGATTAACTACTTATATATATTTGAATTCTTTCTAAATCCAATTCAAACATCCATTTACTTTTTGTGTCTATTCCAAGACTTTTTGTCAAATATACTTTGTTTAAATTAATTGAATTTAATGGTTACGAAAACTAAACAAAAATGATTAATTGCAATCCTTATTGCCAATATGATTGTGCTTTTCTGGTTTTCTTGTGTTAAGGTCTTTCTGTAGCCCAAAGAATTCCCGTAAAGGGATATTGATGCAGGAATTTTTCAATGTATCAATAACAAAAAAATATACTTTAATTTATCGTCCATGTTTCTTGATTTGAAGAAACTATTTTAAGAAACAATTTTTGGAGAATGATGGTTATAACATGTCACAAAACCAATTAAAGAAACAAGTTATTGACTATGGTAGCATTTTGTAAATGTTTTCTCGTTTGCCCCCATAAAAAAGTAGTAAACATGAGAGCCTAGTGCACTGTCATCCTGACAGCTTTCGATTGAATTCTTTGTCCATGTATGTCACTTTGCTTTTTAATTGATTTCTTTGACGTTTTCTGTCTTGATTTTTTTGAGCTGCAATTGGTACTTTATCATTTAGCTTTCGTTCCCGATCCTAAAGGTGCTTCGCAGCTAGGTATGCAGGATTTATTTTCCTTCTCTGGCCTGGTGAGCGCATTAGGGAGTTGGTTGTACCAATCTGAAAACGTATGCAAAAGTTAAAATCATCAAACTTCCCTTAAGTAAGCAAAAGGGGGTGAATCCCGTAGATGTTATTCAATTTGCGTTTTCTGTTCATGATTTGGAAGTTGTCAGAAATTCATGTTTCTTAGAGTGTTTACATCTTCCCCAAAGTAGGGGGGCGCGACAAAGTTTCCAAGGGAACCGTGCTTCATTTCAGGAATTTGTGTGTTTTTGGATGATTTGGAAGATACGGAAGCGTGAACAAAATGGTTCCTGGATGGCAGTAGTATTGTTATGATAGATATCATTTTGGGGGGCAATAAAAACTGAAGAGGAATTAGTCTCATATTTGGTCCTTGGCTTTGGTTGGGTGATTTTGCCAGCATAATGTTGTGCTATATTGCCAGTATCCTAATCGATGCCAAACCTGTCTTGGATATTTCTTAGGTTTGATGACATAATTCCTTTATGCTAGGTGTTGAGATGTTCCAAAAGTTTCATTTGTTGTTCCTGAGAATCCCATTCGAAGGTTTTCTGTAAGATTTTAGATAAAACTAATTTATATTAAAATCATATGTTTTTTTTTTTTTTTTTTTCATTTTTCACTTTAGGATTTCCAATCAGATGTAGGATTTTTTTTTGCCCCCCTACACAGTATATTGCTTGAAAACATTACAAAATTTGCACTTTCTTCTATTATTATAATTTTTGGTTGGTTAGATACAAAACATTACACAGTATAGTGCCTAAACAAATATGATCGTTTCAACAAAATATTCCCTTTATTTTTTCGAAGTGGTGTATCAAAGCCCCTACGGAGTCTGTTCTACAAAGTGCTTCTAACTAACAGTAATCTGAGAAATTTGTTGCAGCTGTTCCGCTAAAGTATCAAAGTGCCTAAAGTAAAGGAAAAAAGAAACAGCGTCGACATGGTTGGACGAGCTGTGGGTTTTGCCGGCCCTGTTCTATTGTTTTCGATTGTTCATATTTTGAAAACCGGTTCAAATAAATTCGGAATCAGCATCAAAATTTTAATCAAATTAAATTTTATTTTAAAATTTTATTTTAAAAATGTCATAATTTAGTTCTTTATAAGTTCTTTATAAGTTGATTCCCAATTTAGTTCTTTATAAGTTCGATTTTACGAATCAAATTTTAGATTGAACAATTTGATTTGAATACAACTTTTTGTAAGTTTTATTGAATACAATTTTGTTGGAAAACTTGGATCAGAAAATTTATAAGTTTGTTGATTCGCTGTGGAAAAAGACGAATACGCGGCATTCTTGGAAAAATGAAACGCGTAACGTTTATGTGGCGATTCAAAATTTTCATGATGATAACTTCCCACTTAGCGCGCCAACTTAAAGCGTATGATGATAAATTTTCTCCCTTTTGAGCCGAATCGATAAAAATTGAAAATATTATTGTGATGTTTAAAAGAAAAATTCGGGTTGTTCTTGAATTTTATAGACAAAAAAGGATTATTTTGATAAGTATTAAAAACGATATTAAAAAGGAAAATAACTCTCTTTTTGTACTCAAACTTATATTAAAATAATATTATTTTTTTACTTACGACGTGCGTATAAAAAGTCTGGCTTGGCTTACACTAACTAGAAAACAAAATGACAAATGGCATTTGATGGCTCCCACCGGAGAGACAGACAAAATGATAAAACGAATGTGGCTAAAAGTCTGGCGAAACTTTGGCTTCCACTAACTAGAAAACAAAATGACAAATAAAGAGACATTTGATGACTCTGTATGTAAAATATTTTATATATATGTAAAATATTATATATATATTTGTATATATACACATATACATAGAGGGAGATAAGAGATTTCAAGAAACGAATTCGAACCAACGGAGAGGGAAAAATTGAAATGTTAATAATACTGCTATATATACGAACAAAAAGGAAATCACACTGCTATATATACGAACCCTGCGGGCAAGGCTATATAGGCTATGGCCTAACCGCATGATTCTTATGTATGGCCATAAAAATAAATCACACTGTAATGAACAAAGTTGCCCAAAGACTGGCAGAGGAAAACTTATACCTGCACCAAAGCCTTCTACTCGTTGTCCCTAGCGAACCACTGGGTGGACGAAGCTGGAAGAGCGGGGATCGACTGACACATGGTGCATGAGATATTACAACCACGTTTGTTGCATTCCCACTCCTCCGATCATTCTGCAAAACTCAATGATTTCCACGTACAGTAACTATTCAAGAAAGTTATCATCTCCTGCTGCCCGAGGCGCGCAGTAAGGCAATATACTCAACCAATCATCCTAACGAAGTCTATCAATTAGATTTCCTAAACAAAGTTACTGAAGGATTATACTAAAGGAGAGAAAGAACATAGTGAATAAAAGGATTTAAAAATCATCTTGAATAATACCAATAAAAGCACAACAATGCCCATAGATTACATTCCCAGTAAAAGTAAGGTTAGGCCAGAAAGAAAAAGGTTGGCAAGCCCCACATTATCCAGAAATTTTTAGTTCCTTAAGGTCTCCCCTGTGAGTTTACTTCTGGTATAGCATTGCTACGCATCAAAAGCTCGGCACAAAGTCTACACTTCATTCGGTATACGCAATCATGCATACCTATCGAGCAAACCAAAGCGTGTATTGCTACTCTACTACTGTCCGCAGAAACATTCGTAACATCGGAAAATATAAATACCAATTTCAACCAACACTAAGTTATGGCTCACTTGGATCATATCCAATACGCTCAACCAATCAAAATATGAGAACTGCTCTCTGTGATCAATGAAGATAACCATATTCCAAGAAAATATTCCACCAATCACAGGCCTACAAATATGGGTCTTCTTTTACTTTCCCTTGGCCTCCCTTTTTACCACTTGGTAGTCACTACAGTAAGCACTACCACGACTAACGTATTCGGCAAACAACAATTAAAGCAACTTAGATCATAAAACATCAAACATTAACACAAAGCAGTTATAAATCATATAGGCAAACCCATCAAAATGAAGTCATGCTAAAACTAAAAAGAAACCTAATAAATCGCATCCAAATGCCAGACCAATCTAAGAAAATCAAGATTCCCAACATGCGAAGGGATGAAATCAACTGTCCAATGAAAAGTTGTTAATCCAAAAAGCAAAGAAACAAGAACCGATGGAACTTCTTGAACAAAAATACAAGATCGACTTGAAATCGAGAGGTAAAAGAGAAATTCAAGAACCGACGGATAATTCATGGCTCAATTACAGGAGATCTACTTGTAATCATAAGGTAAATGAATCCAGAACCAATGAAGAGTCCCTAACCGAAAAAATCAAGAAACAATGGATAGTTCTTAACCCAAAAATTGGAGATCTACTTGTATTCGTAAGGTACAAGAAGCAAGAACCGATGAAATAGAAGATCTGCTTGTGATCGTAAGGCAAAAGAATCACGACTGCTGAGATCTACTTGAAATATAAGATCTACTTGAAATCGAATGGCAAAGAATCAAGAACCGATGGTTGGTTCCTAACACAAAAGAATAGAAGATCTACTTGTAATCGTAAGTTAAAAGAATCCAGAACCGATGAGAAGCCCATAACCCAAACAAATATAAGATCTACTTGAAATCGAATGGCAAAGAATCAAGAACCGATGGATGGTTCCTAACACAAAAGAATAGAAGATCTACTTGTAATCGTAAGTTAAAAGAATCCAGAACCGATGAGAAGCCCATAACCCAAACAAATATAAGATCTACTTGAAATCGAATGGCAAAGAATCAAGAACCGATGGTTGGTTCCTAACACAAAAGAATAGAAGATCTACTTGTAATCGTAAGTTAAAAGAATCCAGAACCGATGAGAAGCCCATAACCCACAAATAGAAGATTTACTTGAAATCGAATAGTAAAAGAACCAAGAACCGATGAAACCCAATAATAGAAGATCCACATGAAATCGAAAGGTAAAAGAATCAAGGCCGATGAGAAGTTTTCAACCCAAAAAATCAAAGATCTGCTTGAATTCGATAGGTAACAGAATCAAGAACCGATGAAAATTCCTTAACCCAAAAATAGAAGATCTACTTGAAATCGAAAGGTGAAACAATCAAGAACCGGTGCAGCAGAAAGAACTAGTCGATCGAAACCGAGATAAAACGAAATGCCATCTTCCAATCGTTACCCGCACCAACAACAGAGAGGCCAACGCAGTCAAGATTGCAGTAGCGAGATCCCCAGCTACCACCTCTCCCGACAACGAAGAGCTGTCCTTCGACATCTTTCGGGCTCCGATCCGAACAAAACAAAACGAAAAAACGCTCGATCGGACGGCAAAAAGGCAAGCAAGACCAATTTAACAAGAAAGGGAGACGGCGTTTCGACCACACGCACCGACTCGTGGGGTTCGATGCCGAACTCGTCCGAGATGATGCGAGCGGGCGATCATGAGGTTCTCCTCCACGAAATGGTCGATCGGCTGGAAGACGGTGAGGTTCTTGGTGTCGTGCTGGTCAAAAGTTGAGCACCAGCGAACCCGTCTGAGCCACCCTGGCCGGCTTGCGGCAACAAAACGCTAATCAAGAACCTTGACAACAAAACAACTCGAGCAGTGATCGGCCGGAGAGGAGGAGAAGAAATGGATCCCAGATCTGAGAACAACGAGCAGTGATCGGTCTCTCGTTGTTCTCAGATCCATTTCTTCTCCTCCTCAGAGGGCTTGGCTTCCATCGGAGACATACTTGGGTCGTTCGCGATCGCCAAAGAGAGACAGCTGTGAAGGCTTGGCTTCCATCGGAGATGGTAGTTCGCGATCGCCAAAGAGAGACAGCTGTGAAGGGCCGAGGGCTTTTATAGAAGTCTGGGATGCACGTACAAATATCGACTACTTGTCCAACGGCTCGGCTCACCCGCGTCAACCGAAGCGAATTTGTGGGTCCCACAGAAGCTGGTAAGAGAGCAGCAGCTCTTTGAATCCGTCTCGGGAGGTGAATCGTCGATATGCCCCCTATAAACCACAGAATTACGCAAATGCCCTCATCGGAGCCTTTCGCATGACTTCCGTTGCCACGTACTCAAATTATAGGAAGTCTAATACGACAATACCATATCAGAATTCCACCCAGTTATCTACGCAACATCTTATAAAGGACACTTTGGGTCCTTCAACGCATCAAATATCACATCACATAATTGCTGCTTGTGGCTGCATCTCCTAATAAAAGATAGCTTATACGTATAAATTGTTTCCATGGAAACATACCAATCACATCCAATGTATTAATACATGTATTAGCTCTCCACTGCCTTAACCAGCGGCTCAGATCGATTAAGGAGCAATAAGTAAAAAACAATGACTCAAATCAACACTCAAAAACTAAAATATATATATATATATATATATAAGATCTGTCATATTGAAGCATATCGCCCGGTACGGGCGGTACATATCAGTCCGACAGATTATCGATACATGGGTCGCCCGTTATCAGACGATATATATCGGTTTCGATTATAGCACTATAGCACTGCTACAGTATTCGGTACATCCGTACCGTATCGTACCGAATTCAGATCGAAACATCGATACAGTACGATATTACGAACCTTATATATATATATAATTATGGTAGAAAACAACCTGTCCATCGGTTTAAACTCAGAGAGACTTGTGGACTATGATGTTGCAGGTTTCTTTTAATCTATTCGACTGGAAATTTGGTTGGCTATTGTTGCTTTCTTGATCATGTGCAGAAGAATTCTTAGAACCTTTGTTGTCAAGCTCTTGTTCGACTCTGCTCAGCTCGTGACTCTAGACATTGACATGCCTCTTGAACAGGGACTGAAATAGTCAAAGCATTCAACTTGTTCAATCAAGTGACCTACTTTGGAAAATGACAACTTGCTTCACTGTTTAGATGAGTGTTTTCATCATATTTTATCTTTGAATCCTTCAAGATTCCCTAAGGTTACAACTTAGTAATCTAGTGGATGTTACTTTTCTTAGACTGGCTATATCATTGTTTTAACGTAGTTTTAGTAAAGTTCTTAATGTGCTCTGCAACCCAGCATTTATTGATCCCATAGTGGATCTGTCATACTTGACACAGGAGAGTTGTATCCTACTAATCCGGCATCCTCATTTCCTAAGCTTCTTCCTCCTGCCCACATTAAACATTGCTTGACACAGGAGAGTTGTATCCTACTAAGCTTATTTCTCCTGCCCACATTAAACATTCTGATGCCGGTTTTTGTATTGATTGCAGTCTGTGCACGAAGGCAGAATCTACCGCTTGAAGCTCTTCTGTGATAAAGATCACCCGGATAAGCCACTCGACCCCATCCTGATTCTACTCTTCTTTGGTGTTGGTGATGATGATGATCTTGAGCTAGCCTGCGCCTTGGTACAGGTGAAAGCGAAGACATGCTAGCCAATTGACAGAGAGTGTTGAGATTTGATTTTGAGATTTGATTCATAGTTATCTAGGTTGTTATCATTATAGGATGATTTTAATAACCATCTCAATCATGATTAGTAATTATATGATGATTTCAATAACTACCTTCAAGGTGATTTTCAATAACTACCTCAATCATGATCTAGTAGCTCATGATTAGTAGTTATAGGATAGTTTCAATAACTACCTCAATCATGATCTAGTAGTTAGAACGTGTGTGCTTCGAATATCTTATAAGTGTTTTTATCAATTCTTCTGTTTTTAATACTATAATAGTAGAATGTGTGTACTTCGAATAGGCAGACTACACTGTAAGCTTGACAGACTGATGGGTTCGCTCGAGTTCACGAACTACTACTACTTGTGCTGTCGTTTGCTTCTGATTAATCTACATTCGAACTGTGTTTTGGCAGACTACACTGTAAGCTTGACAGACTGACTACTTCGTGCTGTCGTTTGCTTCTGATTAATCTACATTAGCAGTGAATGCTCGTTGCTTGGAATTAATCATACATGAAGAAGACAGAAAGGGAACCCAAAACGTGAATTCGAAATCTCAGTTATGGTTGTGATTTATGAGAGTTCAGTTCATTTTGTTGTCCCGGAGATACATGAAGCCGCATTACTTACTCCTCATTAGATATGTGGGGGATCTGACAAAAGAATGGCCATAGATCGAACAGGTTTACTCCTTCTGCAGTATGTGAAATTTTGGATGTGTCATGTATTCTGCATGGGAAAAAGCTGACAATATCTAAATGGTTGATTAAGATATATATAGTTTTTAGGTTTCTAATCACCGTTTAACAATTTAATGGTGACGTGAATCCAATATATATTTATTTTCACAAAAAAAGTACAATCTTAATTTTCATATGATATCATGGATGCTCTTTCTCTTTGTGTCTCTGTTCTTGCCGGCGTTATTCTGATTCTGACGGATGAAGAACTTCTGGGCGTGGCTGGCGACCTGCGTCGGTGTTCTCGTCTTCACCGCCCACCGCGAGATGTTCCGCCAATCCCCCTTTCCGTACTTGGCCAATCCTTCCAAGAACAACCTACACCACCACCAAACCCCGCGCGTCAACAAAACGAAAAGCTTACCTTCACGTTTCATCTTCCCGGTCTCTTTTTATCGAGTGGGTGTAAGCGTGGGAGAAATAGGACCAGGTCAGCTCACCCCGCCGGTAAATCTACCAGCCGCGGGGATCACCGGTATAGTTTACTCACCGGTGCTCCTCCTCGGTCCAGGGGACGCCGCGCTTCCGCTCCTCTCCCCTGCCTCTGGAGGTCGGTTGCTGGTGGTGCCGCGCGCCGCCGTCGGACTCATCGTCGCTCCCACCGCCGTCCGCCTCGCCCCAACAGTCCGGCACCTCGACCATCCCTCGCTCGATCATGTCGCAATCCTCCACCAGGGCCTGGTAGCGCTCCCACGCCTCGGCGGTACTCCGCCCCGCCAGCTGCGCCGCGATGGCGGACCACCGGTCCGGGGTGCCCTCCGGGAACACCACCAGGGCCCGCTCGAAGAGTTTGTCCTCCTCCCGCGTCCACGGCCTCGGCGCCGCCCCCACGAACTGCCTGGAGAACATGGACATCAGGTCGCCCTCGCCCATCCGTCCTACTCTTCTTTCGCAAGGAACGGGGAGAGTTGGTCGCGCAATCCTTTTTACTCGGTGTGGGTATGGCTTATGAGGCGGTATTAAATTATATAGGGAGATGTTGGTGGACACATTTCACACCTTGTGGGGACAGTTTAAGTTCACCGCCGGTGCGGCGCACGCGTTAGCCGTGTCGATCACTGTACGAGCGAATCTTGACACTGGATCGGACGGCTGATACGGCAGGAAGGGGGGGGGGGGCCGTGTCGGCGTGTGGCTTTAAGATAATTGATGGGGGAGAGTGGTCGGCCGGCGTGCCAGTCCAGATTTCGCCACGTTTCTACTCGCTTCGGCGAGGAAGAGGCGGAGACGGATCTGACGTGGAGGGAAGTCGACGTCACTTCGCGATGGTCGATTGGTCGTTCGCTATCACGCGCAAAGCGGCGGCGGAAGACATCGACACGTGGTGTGCAGTCGCCCGTGGAATGACGCGTGATGGGGGGTCAGCTGCTTTGTTCGGAGGCGTGCACGGTGACGCGGCCGGGAAAAGCAAAAAGAGAGATGGGACAACAAGAACAGATCCACGGCGGTGGAGCACCCAAGTGGCAGCCGGAGAGGCAACCCGTTGGAGCCACTGGTGTGGTAGACTGGATGAGGCTGGCCATTAGGAGCCGACAAGAGTTTTGGCATCTAGCGAAGAGCACGTGGATGTTTTGCCCGATCGGGAGAGGCTCATCGAGTCGGTTGGTTGTTGGTACCACGTGTTTCCAAGGTGGGATTTTGGGTTGCCACAAGTGCTTCCTCTCATCGCAAATTATTTATATATGTACATGTGATCATGACGCGTTTGATTTTGACTTGGACTATTGGAATTGCGGCTGACGTCTCGCGAGCACTAACAAAACGACAAACGTGTCAATAATGGTGGGCTGTGCCTGGATACGATGACTGCCATTGTATACGTACGTATACGATGACTGCAATATACGCCGCTGACCCGCTATTGTACTACAACATATTATTTTATGTTTTGAGTAATATTCTCTAATGTGACAAAATCTGACACAGTTTCATGGATTGTGGATAAACCTACGAGAACTGTGATCGCCGTTGCAACGCCCGAAGGTGGGTGTGTGGAAAGAATAAAGTGAAGAAGGCGTGATACTTACGTGCCACCAACACACGAGCCCGACTTTGAGCTTTCGGTTAAAAAGATGCGTGTGGAGCGAATGGCAGTGTGTCGACAGGCCACGGCCATGGCCATCTGAGCAGCGCAGCCAAGGACGAGGAAGAAAGGATGGCGTTAAGTGTGGATATGACTAAATACTATGTGTCCGATGTCGGCCAAGATGATTGATTCCTTGGCTTTGCCACCTCATGCTCGTGATTGTTGTACTGGTAGTCGGTCCATGTGTTGCATGGGCTGCACATCCCGTGGTGGTGTGGTGATCCACTGTTTATTTTTCGATTACACATGTTTTGTTCCGCAGTTATATTACAGAAGCAACATCATATTCGCGGGTTAAGGCATTGCCCAAATTGATAGATACATGCGATGGAGTCAGATGCGGTATTCCGCCAAAACCGTATCCAAACCTTCATTATGGGTCTCGATAACCAAAGATATAGGGTTACATATTGTTAAATAAGAAATTAAAAATATAACCTCATATTAAAAACATAAATATGTTAAAATGCTACAAATTTTAACATCATGGTCCTATACCGCTTGTCATGTGGTGACATCGCGAATGCTCTGCCAATAGCAACGACACAAGGAAATAGTTCGTAGTATATCATGTGTTATGCGTGCAATAACCAGCGAACCGGGTAGATCGCACATGGATGTATAGTCGTAGAGATGACATAGCAATGGGAGAAAAGTAAGGGTAAAACTATAAATTCATACCTATATGAATAGTAAACACTATGCTCGAGACAAGATGTAATTATTAATTTGGATGCCTAATTTAGTTTTGTTATGAGACAATATTATTGATGTCCCGATCAGTCTGACGTGGTTTTGACCCATAAGTATAGGATTGTTTGAGACATCTTCGAAGTGAAAACGGTGAGCTTTTGATATGCCATCTGCATGAAAACTGAGATCAAGATAGGTTTCCCAACTCAGCCCCTCCGACACTTACGTTAATAACTCGAGAAAGGCGAATACAGTGATCAATAGTAAAAAGTGATCTCTATATCAACTACCCTAAATATGAGCTTTTATATTCAATTATAAAGGGGTAAAATATTCTACGCGAAGGCAACCCTAAACCCCTCCAATAACTTACTTAGTCTTTTCTCTATGTGGGCTATAGGGATGAAAATAACCTACAACTATTTGTCTTAGATCCTTGTCCATATGGATAGACTGGTGACCGGTAGCATTTGTCTCCTTCTAGTATAAATGCTATATAAAAGTCACGTATCATATGATGACTGGTCGAGTTATTCTCCCCATCATTTGTCTCCTCTAAAGGTATACTCTGGGAACTCTTTCGAAAGGGTTCCAAAGTGACGCTCATTCAATACATGCCCCATACAAAGGTGGGGGGTAGGAGCAGTTGAGATGCTTATTTTGGGTGATAGAGGATATGATCGACCTACTTGATCTATCCAGAAACCAATTTCGGGCAGAGGAAGGTTGCTCTAAGTCAACTTGTTGTAAGAGTTGAGGCATTCTCCTCGATTGCCTATCTATCATCAAGGCATACTATGGAAAGAGCTATGATATGATCCTCTGTCATCGATCATCAAGGTGGGTTCCTCTCCTGCTCATCGCTGAGGCCAGTCATAGTAGCAGTTGAGGTGAGCTCCTCCTTTACTCGTTGCTGAGGTAAGCTATGAGAGAGACCCATGCTTCAACCTTGGCATGGTTGTGGTGAACTGAGGCGAACTATGGTTTCTCGACCTTGGCACCTTAGCAGTGAGAGGGGGCGGGGATGAGTATGTGGCTTAGGTTTGTCTCTAGGAGTGAGAGACCTATGTCATTAAATATGTGCTAGTATCTCATCGGTGTTTGTGCCGATGTGGATACACCGATGTACGAAAAATAGTGGTTACTACCCCATTGAGTAAAAGTATTATGAGTCGAGGGTAAAGCTTATTCGCTCGAGCATTCATTGAGAGGATCGATTGATAGGTATTCCTATGATATCGAGGCCTCCCTCTATCACCAAAAATATTATGGGAAGATTTCATTGACATCTTGATTAGCTCGACGTGATTCTAACCCGTGTGTATAAGGTTACTCGAAGTGCCTCCATAGTAGAAACAACATGCTTCTAAGATGGCACCTGCATAAAGACTGAGGTCGAGAGAAATTTTTTGATTTGACCCCTCCAACGCCCAAGTTAGTAACCCAAGGAAAGTAAATGTAGTGATAAGCAGTAAAAAATGATCTCCCTGATAACTACGCTAAAAATAGCTTTTATACCCGATCATAAAGGGACTAAATATTTTGTGAAATATTCTATAGGAAGGTAGCCCTCAATCGCCTCCAATAATCTTTACTTGGTCTTTTCTCTACATGAACGATAGGGGCGGAGACAACTTGCAATTGTCTATATTAGACTTTTGTCCATGTAAACAAATCAGTGAGGGGCAGCATCTCTCTCCTTCTTTCAGTTTGAAAGTCGTGCATAGACCACATGACAAATGATGATTGATCGATGATATTCTCTCTATCAAGTTTCATATTAGATATAAGAGATGAATCAAATTTACTATTGTTGATTTAGACTTGGTCAATTATTAATGTCTTGATCGATGTCTTTCTAGGTCAAATTATGTTGGTATTGGATTGAAACTATGCTAACTTATCGAAAAAGCTAATAGACTTGGACCTGGGCTGAACTAGGTCCGTTAGAAGGCCAAAACAATGGTCTTGAGTAGCCCTGGGGGGTGGTACCATCAAGACTAAGCGGTGGTACCACTTGAGTTAGTCGACAAATACAAACAGTGCTTACCAGCATTGTCGATGGTGGCATCACCTAAGGCGACGATGGTATCACTCAGAATTCGAAAATTCTGATGGTGGTACCACCCAAAAGTTCAAAATTATGATGTCAAAAATTACGACGGTAGTACCGCCATGTGATAATGGTAGTACCACCAAATGTTAGTGGTAGTACCGTCCATACCCTAAAATTTTTTAGGATTTAAAATTTTTGACTTCATTTTGAAGTTTTTTTGGGCCTATAAATACCCACTAAGGCTTGGTTGATGAAGCATCAATTTATAAGTTTGTGAAGAGTTGTAGCTCTCTCTCTTTGAGCATTGTTTGAGTCTCTTTTTTCTTGAGTTTAGAAGTGATTCTAAGTTGTAGGAGGTGAGAGATCTTATAAAAGAGTGAGAATGAATGTTTTCTTCTAAGCCTACTAAAAGGAGAAAAGTTGTAATAAGAGTAGTTGATCTTCGTCCGTTAGAAAGAAGATCAATAGTAAAAGTCGGTGACCTCGAGAGAAGAAAAATCAGGAGTGGACGTAAGTCATGAAGACCGAATCACTATAAATCAGCATTCCTTCTCTTGCTTTTGATTTGTTGTTGCTTACTCATTTACTTTACTCTCAACCCTTACTTATATTTTTGGTTAATCACATTTACAATACAGATTTATCGATCAAATTTTAAAATTAGATAAAAAATTACTATAGCACTAATACACCCCTCCTCTTAGTGCTATTATGATTCTAATAGTAAGTTGACACTCTTGACCTCAATCTGTTCAATGTGGGTTGACCTATGATCATGTTGTATGTTGAGAGGATACCTATCATCATGAACTTAGTTAATATTATTTTGGAATAGGGCTTATCTCCAAATGTGACATATAGATTTACAGTCCCGAGAGGTGAGATGGAGTCATTGGTGAACACTGTTAATGAAGAAGTCATTGGGGTAAGGTTGTAGTTGACAGTCTAAGTTTTCAAAAAGGATTAATGTGAAAGATATTAGCAGAGCTACCTATGTTGATTATGACCCTCTTCACCCTTGCATTGGTCATCCTCAAAGAGACCACTACGACATAATCATGATTCGAGTTGAAGTACTCTGTCTCTTCCTTTTTGAAAGATATTTTCGGGTTACCCTCTATTCTCAAATGCTTTTTAGTGGTAGCTCGGGCATAAGCCTTATAGGCTAAGGAGTTGTCTCCCTTCGAGGCAAGTCCACCAATGATAATATCAATCTGCCTCTCTACTAGCACCTAATGTCAGGGTGAGGGTTCTTGGTACTTTCAAATGAATCGCCCGAGGTATCTCCAACGTATGAACTCTACAATCTACTCTATTAAGTCATGATAATCTTCAATGTCATGGTTGTAATCTCAATGGAACCGATAGTATTTGGACCTACCTCTTTTCGTCAATCGGTTTTTCATTAGGCAAGGGTCCCATAAGAGCTATTTCTTTTTTATCTGAAGGAAAACTTTAGTTTTAGTCATTTTTAGAGAGGTTGGCTCGAACCTGGAGCAAGGAAGTTTGAGTAGTTCATTTCTCTTTCGTCGAGGTGATCTTAGGGTTGAGGTTGATTATGGTCGTTTTTGCTTCGGCCTTTTGCGTAATTCCTCATGCTTGCCCAAGACTATTACCTCGACAATAATGTATTGATTGACCCTTTAATTTATCTAGGATATGATCACCGATGGTCTCTCTATCAATGATCAAAGGAGGCAAGAGGGCTTGAGCCCCATCATAAAGGTCTGTATTATGAGTGATAGATGAGCATCTACAACATATCAAATCTCATTCATGAACCAAGTGATAAAGTCTATGAGCAATTTTTCCTCCCCCTACCTGAGTTCGAGGAGTGTTACTGTTGAAGGCCGAGGGTGCACATTCCCTTAAAAGTGAAGTTCTAACTCTCTCGCTAGCTGAGTGTAAGAGTAGATGGAAAGTAAGTTCAGGTGAGCGTGTTATCCTTGTGCTGGGCCTCTTAGCATGGTTGAGAAGGTGCGACGCATTAGGGTGTTCGAGAGCCATATAGTGACATCCGGGTGTGAAAATCTATACTATACTCCATCGGATCGATATTACTATCAAACGCCACTAAGAATAGGAGATAGAAGCTCACTGGATTTGGTTCCTTTTGGATTTTTTGGGTGAATGATAACCGACTAGAGGTTGGGTCAACCAGCGCTTCCCCTTTTGACTACTAGAAATCTAATTACATATCCTCCAAACGTCAATCCATCTATCACAGTTGGATTCACATGTAGTTTTTCATCAAGTTCTCTAACTAGGCCTCGGATTCAAGTAGGACAAACTAAGGGTGGTGTGGTCTATTGAATTCCATGGTCGAAGATCGAAGTGCCCCCTCGATTGATGGTTTGATGGGCCTTGGGCACTCTTAGGATGTTGACATCGTGTCGGGTCATGGAACCTCAATGAGTGCTAGTGGCGATGAAGCTAAGGACTACAGGTGAGCTAGCGACACCACTTGTTGGGTTAGTAAGGACAAAAGCAGAGTGATGTCATGTATCATGCTTGTTAGCATCTACGCTTGCTGAGTGAGATTTAAGAATACATTGGCGGGGACGAGTATATGGCTCACGGTTGTCTCTAGGGGTGAGAGAATCGAGTCATTTAATATTCACCATTATATGATCGGTGTCTGTGCTAATGTGGATATACCAATGTGCGAAAAAATGGTGGCTATTACCCCCATTGGGTGAAAGTACTGTAGGGAGATAAAGCCTCTTCGCTCGAGCATTCATTGAGATGATTGACAGGTGGGTATTCTTGCAACATCGAGTTCTCCTTCTAGCACCAAAAATATAATGGAAAGATTTCATTGACATCTTGGTTAGCCCAACATGATTCTAACCCATGTGTGTATGATTGTTCGAGATGTCTCAAAGATGGAAATGACAAACTCTCGAGGTGCCACCTACATAAAGACTGAGGTTAAGAGAGGTTTCCTGACCTACACCCTCCGATGCCTAAGTTATTAACTTAAGAAAGGTGAATGTAGTGATAAGCTATAGAAAGTGATCTCTCGTATAGTTGCACTAAAAAATAACTTTTATATATGATCATAAAGGAATGAAATATTTTATGAAATATTCTACGGAAAGACATCCCTCAACTACCTCCAATAGCAAGGACAACATGTAATTATCTCTCTTCGTTTGGATGTCATACGAAGATTATGTGTTAGATGATGATTGATCATTATATGTCAGATGATGATTGATCGACGATATTCTCTTTATCAAATTTCATATTAAATATAGACTTAGCATCAATAACCAATAACTTACTTCATGACAATAACAATCGATGCATTAATATCGTTTGATACAACATATTTTGGGCCCTAGATGCGCCACAGCTAAAGCCACACGCCAAGTCAGAATCGTACCAAGAAGCTGTACCACATGTCCCGTCCCGGGAGCTCGGGGCGGTGCCGTCTGACATTGCTCTACACGTCCCAGGACGATCGTCGGTCAGAAGGGTCGTCCCATCCCTCGAGGGTCAGTGGCCACACTAAATCGACGCGCTACCAACCCTCGCGCAATAGTATAAAGCTCCTGGCCGACCTCCAGCCAGGAGGGGGAGGGGGGAAGAAAAAACAATCCATCCCCTTACTGACTTACTCGTCGGAGGGGCCACGATCGGGGATCACCTGGCAAGAGCCATTTTTTGAAGGCGGACGACCACCCGTGGGCGGCAAGCATCTCAACCCAGGGGACGCCATTCACCGCGTAACGGAGAGCTGTCAATCGGCCCGAATCTCGACCAATGCCTGCCAGCACTTCTTCCCGAGGGCACGGCCACCTCATCACATAGCTCACTCTGCGGAATGCTTCCGACATCGACCCGCGGACTTAGTCGTGTTGTCTCATCAGTCACGATATATTTGTTCGCTAACATGGTTGATGAGCACTCGCCAGTATACTTTAAATCAAATCAGATAGGGATCTTTTATGACTTTACCACACAGTGCAGAGAATGAATCGAGAAGAATCACATCAACATTCCGGTGGCTTCTGATCACGTCAATATTATCCGTAGAAATTTCAAGGAAACGACGAAACCACTCTCAATCAGTAAGCCAACTGCCTCGTGTAGATAAGATTCTCTTGTTGGGTGCAGTGTCGAGCCATTAGCTGAAGGCTTTGGCTTAGGAGACTCGCAGTCGCACTCACAGCGGTCTCGAGTGGCGCACGCGAATTAGAGCGTCCCATCTTCCTTCTCTTTCGCCACATCAGAGCTCAACTGTCTTTTCCCTTTCTTCTCCCTTCTCACCGATGCCAAGCTTTCTTAGCACTGTTGACAGTGATAGAGGTGTTGAAATGTACAGACACCAGAGTTTTCCTAATCAACCGACGCAAACTGCAAAACACTTGCAAGTTGGATCCAAAACAACACCCATTTTTTCCTTCTTTTGTTCAACCAACCAAATGGGTCAACCACATGTACTTACGTGCGTAAACCGAGTCCACGTATAGCACTTATATCCGATGAGACTTGACCTTCTGTTGGAGCCAACCAGAATCCAACTTCTGTGGGAGATGATGTGCAGCATATGATGGAAGGTACTGACGATCGATTAACTTGTACTTTCTCATTAGAACAACGATGATCGGATCGTGTTATCAAACGGAACAATTAAAATGTGTGTGATCGATCCTTTTGCATGTTTTACTCGTAATCATATGCGACTATAATTTCAAATAACTCTTTATCTCTGTAATAAATAAAGAAAAAAACAAACATCCTAAGCTACACTGCACATAAAAGGTATTATATTCTACAAATATGATCTGTGATATGATTCGATTATTAGATCAAATCATATGTTACAACCAACGAACTGGAGTATTAATATAGACTCCATCCTTTATTCGCCCCCATTCTACATAATGTTAGCAAACTATAGTCGTGATTACGACAATACGATAGATATTCCCAACAACTGTCATCTTCGGAACAAGTGCTGCCACGAGTCCCACTCCTCGACGCCCATCGATGTCAGGTCATCTTCTCGTCGACGCACCGGACGCCGAGAGCCATTGCCATCAGATGAAGAGCCGTGATGAGATGAAGACCTATTTGCTGAAGCCGGAACGGGACTCGAGCGCGTCACCTCGGCCGTTCTTCGTTCATCAGTCACAACAGCAGCAGTAGCAGCAGGGCGTCGATCGAACGATCTGACGGACTCTGATCTGGTGTACACGCGACACAAGCTAACTTCCCTACGGAGCTGCAAATAAAGACGAAGACGAGGACGCAGATGCTTGCTGCACTTGGAGAATCCTCATCAAACGTGATATAACGAAGGTGATGATTACCTTTGCAGCTGCACTTGAGATGACGCCGGTGGCCCCTTCCTCGAGTGCTCTATACTCGTTCATCTTCCACTTCGTCTTTGTGCAGGCGGGAGGACTTCCTTGGTAGAACACCATGGTCCTCTTCACGCCCATGGCCCGGTTCCCGGACGAGTACACGAGGCTGGGCGAACCGGTGCCCTTCCAGTAGCCCGACGGCGTGGTGCGAGTCGGCCGGCCCCCATTGGCCTCTCGCTCCTGCCTCGGGCAGAAGAAGAACCATTGCTCTCCGTCTCGCCCGCACGCCTCTCCCGATATTGCTGCAGGAGATCAAACAAGGCGCTGTTCCATGAAAGAGGACATGCATGTATCTGCAACACACGATGAAGCGGGACAGAGAATGTTGTGCTCACGAGGAAGCAGCCATGGATCGCAGCAGTATACATCGGCCACAGGGATGACCCGTTCCATGTCTTCTCTTCTGTTGTCGAGCTTGTTTTGAAGATAGAAACCGATCAACTCTTCTTCCGTCGGATAGAATCGGTATCCTAGCGGGACGGTGCTCGACATCTCTTCGCCGATCAACCTGAGCTCTGGAACTCTTCGCTGCATGCGGGGGCTTTTGATGCTTCCCAGTATGAAAGAAGGTTTTCTTCGCTTCACCACAAGGGCTTGTGTGGATCATTTATACATTGCAGGGTTTGGGTGCGTGAAGAGAAGGAAAAGTAGACTGGTGGGGCAAGAGACGTGGAATTCAAATAGCACGGTGGAACTTTGTGGAACTTGGAGCTGATGAGGACCAGATGACACAGTCAACCTCTTCCGAATTCTCCTCCCGTAAGGTCCAGTGTTCAGACACGAATGCTGTAGTGGGTATATTTCAGACAAGAAACAAAACTGTAGGAAGCCAATTGTTCTTCTTTCTATTTCACCTTCTTTTACTCGGGGGAGTAGTATTGGTTCTCTTGGATGTAATGCATGTAAAGAATTTTTTGTACAAAGTATGCTGTGCTGTAAATTTGAGCAATCACTAAGCAATTGTTCTAACATGAGACTCGTTGATTTTTCCACGCGCAGGTAGTCAATGACCAGTCTTTAGTGAAGTTTATCTGCAATCAAATGGGGGGGCATTTTTCCTCTGCCTGTCATAGGTACGGGACAAAGGAACCAACCTTTCTCCCCGTAAGCGCGTGATATGTTAGTGGTAGACTGATGGTTTGTAGGGAGACAACGTCGTTCTCCATCGGAAGATTCAATATTGGGTACGTGCAGGCCGGCCTCCTTACCTTTCGAGCAGCAAATGCTGTGACGCCATTAGTAACTTTAAATTAAAGTTAAAGTTTATTTTGCCTAATTTGTTATCATCTCTAAACAAATTTACTCGATCCAAATCATCAAATTGTAGTTTATACAGAGACCCAGGAATTCAACAATAAGCTTTTAGTCCGTGGTTAAAGTCAATTTTAGTGTATGTGATTTTGGTCATGGATATCTTAAGTTTATACAGTTTACTTGTATATAAAATAACTTTTATATTTTCAAAAACGTAACATACCTCTCCTATCAAGTCTGAGTTAACAGACGTTAGAGTTTATTTACGTGATATGTTAACTTACAATAAAATTGATTTTAGTTATCAAGTCGATTTTAGCTTTTATGGTTTTGGTCATGAACCTCTTAAGCTCTTATGACTTGCTTAGTGTCTAAAATAATCTATATATTTTAAAAAATATAGTATATAAGCCCCTCATATTAAGTTTGAGTTAACAAAAGTTAGAGTCTGTTTACGTAATATACTGATTCATAATAAATTATTAATATAATGACACATAATTTAAATAAAAAATTTGAGATAATCATTAATGGTAGGAGGAGATGTCATCATGAAAACGACTACCAGCAATAGCACCGAGCTGCTATTGCCTAGCAGAGCATCATACGCACATAACTTCTCTTGTACTAACGACAAGCTCAGGAGCTTCCGATCTCATCTCAGGTGGATGTTCATCGACCAATCCGACATTAGGCACGTAATGTTCTTACCATTCCTTGTAAGTCATCTCTCTCATGAAGAGATAGAGTTGGGAGAGGCCGAAGGCGAAGGTGAGGGAGAGCTGGACCACCATGTCATAGGTGCGATGGATAAAGATATAGGAGAGGACAAAGTGGAAAGCGATAGGGATGAAGATGCCCAAAAAGAGGAAGAGGGACCAGGAGATTACTGTATGTCTAGTATCGGGCTAGTCAATGTACATTCACCTGAGACATGATCGAAAGCTCCTGAGTTTATCGTCAAAACAAAAGAGATTATATATGTACGATGTCTTGCTACGTAGAAATGGCTCGGTGCTACTGCTACCGGTGGTCTGTCCATTTCCTGTGCCGCCCACATTAAAGTGCGGTCGGCCCGCCGACCGAGTGCTTGTGGAAGCCGAGCTGCGCCTTGTTCCGGAGAAGACGACGCTTTCATTCCTGGATCAGTGGCACCGCCACTCCCTGCCTCCTCCGTTCGGAGCTCATCTGCAGCGGTGCATGCGAAACCGAGATGAGTGGCATTTCCCATGAATGTAGAAGAAAGAACTAATTGGGTTTTCTTTCCGGGGCTTGTTGAAATATTGGCAATTGACTGTTCAACCCACTCTGCAGGAAGAGATGATCTGCAGAAAGTAGGCGTGCATTTGTCTGAGAACAAAATCAATCAATAAAAAAAAAAAATTTGTTACTTAGTCTTTTACAGATAATTATTTAATTTTTATTATTTTTCTGTGTTGTTTTATTATCAAATTTATTGTGAAATTGCCTGGGAGGGATGATGAATCGATTAGATGTGCTAAGAAATTCTCTTTCTAATGAGTTAAACCTTTGAGGCATGATAAAAATTCTGACCTGTTTATGGCAATCGTGGGTTGTTCTTTTTTGGTCGATCTCTCTGTTCTTAATATACAAACTCCATTAAGTTGCTGCTAGCATCACTATACTTTATTCAGGATTCTGTTGGGTGCAGATTCACAGTAGAGCCCAGTGTTTAGATGCATTTCTGCTGTCAAATAAATTGACCTTGATTTTGGTGCTCCTTGATGAATCTGCAAAGCTGCTTGACCTGTAGTGATATCAGCTTTGAAAATTATTTTTATGCTTTCATTGATTTTGTTCTAAGGATGAAAGTACATCCTTTGAAATAATTTCAGTCAACCTTTTTAGATGCATGCTTGAGAACTACCTAATTCTATAATAGTGACAACTCCTTTATTGAATTTCTGCAATCAGAAATTGCTGAACAGGATTTTCTTCAAAAGGCTTTATTGGCACTGTGAGACAAGTGATAGTCAATTGTTGTACAGGTAAGACTTGTGTATCCATCTTGTTGTATGATGCTTTTTTGCCTCTATGTTGTTTCGTGATGATGTTACTAATCGTTTGTTGCCCATTTCCACAGGTGTTATGCACGGTAGCATCCAAAGGTCTGTTTCAAGATTTATAGTCGCATGCACGTTTAGCCTATACGACAGTTCGTCAGGAGACAAAAATACAATCCGTGTGTGTGTGAATTCTTTGGCATCGTCGAGTCTTTTCCCGTGTGTGTGTACGCAATATTGTTGACTTGACCCAAGAAACAATCCGGCTAGCTAGATTAGTCGCAGCAGATGATAAGACACGAATGCTGTAGTGGGTATATTTCAGACAAGAAACAAAACTGTAGGAAGCCAATTGTTCTTCTTTCTATTTCACCTTCTTTTACTCGGGGGAGTAGTATTGGTTCTCTTGGATGTAATGCATGTAAAGAATTTTTTGTACAAAGTATGCTGTGCTGTAAATTTGAGCAATCACTAAGCAATTGTTCTAACATGAGACTCGTTGATTTTTCCACGCGCAGGTAGTCAATGACCAGTCTTTAGTGAAGTTTATCTGCAATCAAATGGGGGGGCATTTTTCCTCTGCCTGTCATAGGTACGGGACAAAGGAACCAACCTTTCTCCCCGTAAGCGCGTGATATGTTAGTGGTAGACCGATGGTTTGTAGGGAGACAACGTCGTTCTCCATCGGAAGATTCAATATTGGGTACGTGCAGGCCGGCCTCCTTACCTTTCGAGCAGCAAATGCTGTGACGCCATTAGTAACTTTAAATTAAAGTTAAAGTTTATTTTGCCTAATTTGTTATCATCTCTAAACAAATTTACTCGATCCAAATCATCAAATTGTAGTTTATACAGAGACCCAGGAATTCAACAATAAGCTTTTAGTCCGTGGTTAAAGTCAATTTTAGTGTATGTGATTTTGGTCATGGATATCTTAAGTTTATACAGTATATAAAATAACTTTTATATTTTCAAAAACGTAACATACCTCTCCTATCAAGTCTGAGTTAACAGACGTTAGAGTTTATTTACGTGATATGTTAACTTACAATAAAATTGATTTTAGTTATCAAGTCGATTTTAGCTTTTATGGTTTTGGTCATGAACCTCTTAAGCTCTTATGACTTGCTTAGTGTCTAAAATAATCTATATATTTTAAAAAATATAGTATATAAGCCCCTCATATTAAGTTTGAGTTAACAAAAGTTAGAGTCTGTTTACGTAATATACTGATTCATAATAAATTATTAATATAATGACACATAATTTAAATAAAAAATTTGAGATAATCATTAATGGTAGGAGGAGATGTCATCATGAAAACGACTACCAGCAATAGCACCGAGCTGCTATTGCCTAGCAGAGCATCATACGCACATAACTTCTCTTGTACTAACGACAAGCTCAGGAGCTTCCGATCTCATCTCAGGTGGATGTTCATCGACCAATCCGACATTAGGCACGTAATGTTCTTACCATTCCTTGTAAGTCATCTCTCTCATGAAGAGATAGAGTTGGGAGAGGCCGAAGGCGAAGGTGAGGGAGAGCTGGACCACCATGTCATAGGTGCGATGGATAAAGATATAGGAGAGGACAAAGTGGAAAGCGATAGGGATGAAGATGCCCAAAAAGAGGAAGAGGGACCAGGAGATTACTGTATGTCTAGTATCGGGCTAGTCAATGTACATTCACCTGAGACATGATCGAAAGCTCCTGAGTTTATCGTCAAAACAAAAGAGATTATATATGTACGATGTCTTGCTACGTAGAAATGGCTCGGTGCTACTGCTACCGGTGGTCTGTCCATTTCCTGTGCCGCCCACATTAAAGTGCGGTCGGCCCGCCGACCGAGTGCTTGTGGAAGCCGAGCTGCGCCTTGTTCCGGAGAAGACGACGCTTTCATTCCTGGATCAGTGGCACCGCCACTCCCTGCCTCCTCCGTTCGGAGCTCATCTGCAGCGGTGCATGCGAAACCGAGATGAGTGGCATTTCCCATGAATGTAGAAGAAAGAACTAATTGGGTTTTCTTTCCGGGGCTTGTTGAAATATTGGCAATTGACTGTTCAACCCACTCTGCAGGAAGAGATGATCTGCAGAAAGTAGGCGTGCATTTGTCTGAGAACAAAATCAATCAATAAAAAAAAAAAATTTGTTACTTAGTCTTTTACAGATAATTATTTAATTTTTATTATTTTTCTGTGTTGTTTTATTATCAAATTTATTGTGAAATTGCCTGGGAGGGATGATGAATCGATTAGATGTGCTAAGAAATTCTCTTTCTAATGAGTTAAACCTTTGAGGCATGATAAAAATTCTGACCTGTTTATGGCAATCGTGGGTTGTTCTTTTTTGGTCGATCTCTCTGTTCTTAATATACAAACTCCATTAAGTTGCTGCTAGCATCACTATACTTTATTCAGGATTCTGTTGGGTGCAGATTCACAGTAGAGCCCAGTGTTTAGATGCATTTCTGCTGTCAAATAAATTGACCTTGATTTTGGTGCTCCTTGATGAATCTGCAAAGCTGCTTGACCTGTAGTGATATCAGCTTTGAAAATTATTTTTATGCTTTCATTGATTTTGTTCTAAGGATGAAAGTACATCCTTTGAAATAATTTCAGTCAACCTTTTTAGATGCATGCTTGAGAACTACCTAATTCTATAATAGTGACAACTCCTTTATTGAATTTCTGCAACCAGAAATTGCTGAACAAGATTTTCTTCAGAAGGTTTTATTGGCACTGTGACACAAGTGATAGTCAATTGTTGTACAGGTAAGACTTGTGTATCCATCTTGTTGTATGATGCTTTTTTGCCTCTGTTGTTTCGTGATGATGTTACTAATCGTTTGTTGCCCATTTCCACAGGTGTTATGCACGGTAGCATCCAAAGGTCTGTTTCAAGATTTATAGTCGCATGCACGTTTAGCCTATACGACAGTTCGTCAGGAGACAAAAATACAATCCGTCTGTGTGAATTCTTTGGCATCGTCGAGTCTTTTCCCGTGTGTGTGTACGCAATATTGTTGACTTGACCCAAGAAACAATCCGGCTAGCTAGATTAGTCACAGCAGATGATATGCAATATTGTTGACCTAAGAAACAATCCAGCTTGCTAGATTAGTCGCAGAAGATGATATGTAATATGTTGACCCGAGAAACAATCCGGCTAACTAGATTAGTCGCAGCAGATGATACGCAATATTGTTTGACCCAAGAAACAATCTGGCTAGCTAGATTAGTCGCAGCAGATGATACGCAATATTGTTGGCCCAAGAAACAATCCGGCTAGCTAGATTAGTCGCAGTAGATGATACGCAATATTGTTGATCCAAGAAACAATCTGGCTAGCTAGATTAGTCGCAGCAGATGATACGTAATATTGTTGACCCAAGAAACAATCCGGCTAGCTAGACTAGTCGCAGCAGATGATACACAATATTGTTGACCCAAGAAACAATCTGGCTAGCTAGATTAGTCGCAGCAGATGATACGTAATATTGTTGACCCAAGAAACAATCTGGCTAGCTAGATTAGTCGCAGCCGATGATACACAATATTGTTGGCCCAAGAAACAATCAAGAAAAAATTGTAACATTTTGCTCTTCTGAATACCACACTCAGTTTCGGTTGCGATATCTAGCAAGATAACAAGTTTGGACTAATAAAATCCAAGTCGTTGGATCTGATTTCGGCGATGTTTCAAAGTCCAAACGATAAACTATAAGTGCACAATTCGCCTGATTGAACAGTCGACAGTAATGATTGGCTTTTGTTGTTTATAAGCGATTAAAGGAATGATAAATCACGTTTACTGAGTAAGGTTATGCATAACTTACCGATGGTAAGAAGACCAATTTACGTAGAGATGCTAAAAGAAGAGTCGATTGACCATGTATCACCAGCCACGACTTTCTGAATGCAATGTCTCGAATGAGTATGCTGTCATCAACGCCTGTGGTAAGCCCAAAAATATATATAGCCATTAGCCACTGAAAAAAATAATCACGAGATGTACTTTCACTGCATAACTAAAGACCGGACGATTAACACTCAACATAATTCTTCCACAAAAGGCTCGTGTCAGAGAGGCATACTTGCAGCACCAGCTTCGATCTTCCGACTGGTGGCAACATCGGTCATGAATGCTGTAGCAATTGTGCTCTCTCATCATTGCCATAGATTGCACTTCCAAAAGCAGAAATGGCACTGCAGGGCTTCGACTGCAGAGCATAATAGATCCCTTGGGGAACAAAATTATGTTGCCTCTTCATACTGTCGATGAATCCCACTTCGAGATAGCCTTTGATGATGAATGATAGCTCCGGTGAGCGACGGTTGGTGTAAAGAATTCTGCCGAGACGCTTTGCTCCAAGAATTCTGCCATGGTGGCTTTACACACTCAAATGCCTGCAACAGCAGTGAATCGGCGGCTGCCGCTGACAGAAGTGGTGTTTTCTGGAAGGATGAGGTCAGTCTGGGATGATGTTGGTGTCACCTGTGAAGGCAAAGCGAGAAAAGATCTAGACTAGCAGTAGGACAGACAAAACATTGTAAGAATATTTAGAAGCATGTAGCATGAACAAATTTAGTATAAATATTTTGACAAGATTTGACAGGTCAACATGCACTGATAAATCAGATAAACTATGCATTGCAGTCTGTGCTAATGTACTTTTAAAACCCATAATGCTAGAATTTAGATTCACTCCTTCCCTTCTAACGTAGTAAATATATCTGACATTTCAGCAAATAAAATGCTTGTTTAATCTTGCTTTACACGCATGATATATTATGGAAAAGAAAATTCACTCAATGACCTAAAAGCTGCTGACTCTCATTAGATGAAAAGAGAAAAACAAGTTGCTGCATCTTCATAAAACACTTTCACTTCTGTTTAAGACACCAAGTGATAACTAACTACATGCACCAATTAGAATCTTAGGTCCTCAGCACTTTGACAATTAGATCTCTTTCTTTCTGTTCAATAAGGAATACAAGATCCAAATTGAGGCATAACAAATGATACGTTCCTAGCAATAAAAGAATTGTATTACCTTACGTTATCACATGCTCATTATCAAAGACTGAACCAGAAAATGAATTTACCAATATCGCAGGTTCAGTCGATCACCAGTAATCTCCGCAAGAACAAGATCCTCCTCCGTTGAAGTGGTGAAACCTATGCGCATCCCGAACTATAATCTCCCGATGCATGACAGATGATGCCAGCTTGATAAATGTGTGACAGTCTCCACAGACTCTGAGATTCTTAGTTATCCTTAGTGTTGTGCTCTCGGGTGTTGCAAATAGACCAAATGCAATGGCTAATTTCTCGCTGTGGGTGTATAAAAAGCCCGCTTTAAGTTCCTCATCTATGTCATGAAGCACAAAGTTTGTATTAGGAACATAACCAGCCGACTCCAACTTCTCGATCAACACCTTCAATGTCTCATAGATCTCCTTTGATTGTGGATGGGATTTGTCACCAACTCCGAAGCGATGAGTCTCGTTATTAATCTCGATCCATGTCCAGCCAGGTGTCTTCCTCAAACTCCTGCTGGCCATCAAATCCCTTACCTCGGCTACATCTTCCCACCTACCAGCATTGGCATATATATTGGAAAGCAAAACGTAATACCCAGAATTTCTTGGACGCAACTCAAGAAGAGATTTTGCAGCCTTCTCTGCTAAAACTGCATTGCCATGAATCCTACAAGCTCCCAAAAGTGCACCCCAAAAGCCTTCGTCTTTTTCTAGTGTCATCTTCTCAGACAACTCAAGGGCCTCATATAGCTTACCTGCTCGTCCAAGAAGATCCACCATACATGTATAGTGTTTCACATCAGGTTTGATCGAGTAGTCTCTCTCCATCAAATGGAAAAACTGCCTACCCTCATCAACTAAGCCTGCATGGCTACAAGCTGACAAGATGGAAACAAAGGTAATCCTATTGGGCCGAATGCCGCTCTGCAACATGAGGGGAAACAGGTCGAGGGCTTCCCTGCCACGACCATGAATCCCATAAGCCGAGATCATTGAACTCCAAGTGATGACATTCCTATCCTTCATCTGATCAAAGATCACCCTGGCATCATCGGCGCTGCCACACTTTGCATACATATCGATCAATGCCGTTCCCAAGATTACATTCAATGAGAAATTCGAGCTCGATATGTAATCATGGATCATCTTAGCTTTATGCATCACCCCCAGCTTCGCACAAGCAAAAGCAACAGTCACTGTGGCTATCTTATCAGGAACAACACCTTCCCCCCTCATCCTATCGAACAACGCTAGCGACTCCTCTGGGTTTCCGCAGTCAGCATAACCAGACATCATGACCGTCCAAGTCACCATATGCCTCTTTGGCATCCTATCGAACACCTTCCGAGCATCGTCAACATCACCACACCTCGCGTACATATCAACGAGAGCTGCCAAGACAGAGAGATCCGACTGCAGCCCAGCCTTGAAAACAAGATGGTGGATCTCGATACCCAGTCGAAGAGACACCGTATCCCGGCACGCCCTCAGGACGAAAGGCAGAGTGAAGTTATCTATCCGCAAGCCCGAGCGAACAAAATCCCGAAAAGTTTGCAGGCAATTGGCATAATACCCAACCTTCACAAACCCGCCTACGATCACACTCCAAGACACGTTGTCGCGCTCCTTCATCCGAGAAAACACAGCGTACGCGTCGGCTAATGCCCCATGCTGCGCGTAGATGTACACGTGTTTGTTTGCTACCCCGAGGTTGTCGATCATCGCGGCGGTGGTCGCCAAAGCGTGAACCTTCTTTATCTCTGCCGGAGATCGACATCGCACGAGGGCCGAGACGAAAGATCTTGGATGGAGGGGGGCGGGAGACAAGGGGGTCTCTTGCGCCGTGGATTCGGTAGCCGGAAGAAAGGGGTCGAGGACGGCGGATAAGGAAGCGGCAGAGGAGGAAGAAGAAAAGAGGGATTTTTTCGCTTCCAGGGAAATGATGGAGAAGGCCGAGCGTTTGCCCTCCAACATGTCGGTAATGGCCGCTGGAGGAGCAGCCAGAGGCCGGGTAAGCACGGTGAGATATACCACGAATGCATGAGGATACGAATTACGTGACCGCGCTGAACACGATGAGTACAATCCGACCCACCCTCCCGCCTGGAACCGAGCCACAACCCGTCTTTTGTCGTTCGTAATCGTAACTTACGTCATGGCAAGTCGGTCCACCCGAGAGAAGTTTTCGAGCCACGAAGTCTTACCTTTACGCACTGAGGAATTCCACGTGGAGCGAGATGCACTTCTCTGCTGGGAAGGTAGACGAGTGGGGAGGTAAACACGGGTGTCGAGTGGCTGTCATTTTCTCGTCACTATAATATTTGGTTTCTTTTAAGGTTTAGTGCGAGAGAAGGGATCCCAATGGCTTTGTTGGTGGCCAAGATGGGAGGAAAGACCAAGGGACCAGCAGCACAGCAGCTCCTCCTCCCACTCTTCTTCTTCTCCCTCCTATTGGTTTTGTATGAGATGCAGTCCCTTGACACCAAAGGCTCAGGTATTAGTCTCATGTCATTCGATTCCTTCTGTTGTTTCTTGGTAAAATTACTTGAATACAGTCCCCAAAGAGCTTCACTTGCAAAACCGAGCCTAATCAACCTCCGTGACCCATTTGCTGCTTCCGTCTGCTACCATACTTGTTCAGTGGTCAACACAGCAGCAGCAGCAGCAGCAGCAATAACAAGTAGTGGCACATCATCCAGTGGTGGTGGCGGACACGGCGGTTCATCGTCCGGCGACGCCGGCGGCGGAGACTCAGGTAGCAGTGATTCTGGTTCAGGTTATGGATCTGCAACATATCACCCGAGGAACGATGGTGGGTATCATCACAATCGTAGGAAGAATGGTGGAAGCAGCTGCGGTGTTTCCCTCCACAGCATGTTTGCTGCTATTGCGTTCTTAGCTGCTGCTCTGACTCCTGCGGATAGATGTTAATCTCTCATGGCATACGGATCCAAAGCGGTTGGCGTGTGCATATGTGATGTTGTGTGAAGGTGAATGAGAAGAAAAGTTGATAAGAATAAATACCAAGAATAAACACCACATTTGAATCGATGCTACGAATGAGATTCTAAGCTGACGACTCTTAACAATGAATGTTAACATCTCTTGTTGTCCCTTATAACAGCGCGTAGAGGAGATGCAACGTCGCTGACTCTGATTGCAGTGATCATTTTCTCGGTTGAAAGAATACGAGCTGTTTGTGTTAAAAAGATTAATTCAAATAGTTAGGATTAAATAAAATAAAAGATACAAGTTTAGATTTAAATAAATCGATGAGGGTGAAAGATTTTATGAATGATTTTTTTATTATTTTAAAAAATTAATATAAATAAGTGTTCTTGGATCAATCCAAATGCACTGCAGATTGTGAAAGTACTCATAGTTTATTGTTACTATTTTCTTATTTTTTTTCTTTAAATTTTTTTAGAAAAGTCAATAGGGTGATACTAGAGTCCGGTTCAAAAAAGTTCGAGTACGTCGATTAAAAAAGATAAAAAGACTAGTAGATCCATTAAAATAAAAAGATGATAGATATTCGAGTAAGTGTTTCTATTCAATTTCTTCGTTAGGTGATTCTATTCAATAAGAGCAATCTACATGTTACAACAAGCAATAGATGATTTTTTATTTTCCTAAATCATAATGATATCAACATCAATAAAAGCCAGGAAAATATTAAAAAGTGTATTTGGAGGCACAGACAAGGTAAAAATTTCAAACCTTCAAATTATTTAACATAAATTTGAAACTCTTATGATGAAAGATTCTGAATCTATCATTGATTTCTTCTCAAAAGTTTCTTCTATTGTGAATACAATAAGATCTTATGGTAAAATAAGAACAAATTATAGTACAAATGGTTTTACAAAGTTTATTTCTAAAATTTGATATGATTTCTACTATAGAAGAAACCAAAGATACAAGTATATTGTCTATTAATGAATTAAGATCAAAAAGAAAAATTCAAAAATTAAATCTCAAGGGAGAGATCAAAATGGTAAAGGACGTGGCCCATCAAATGTGGGTCAAACGAACTTAAATGAAGGTAACAAAGAAACTCGTCGATGTTTTTATTAAAAAAAATAGGATTTGTTGGTTAAAAAATAAAAATCTAAATATTCCTCTCTCCTCTTGTCATAAAAAATATGGTCATCTTGAAAATGATTATTGGAATAAAAATCAAATAAATTATCATGAAAATAATAATAATAATAAGTAATAAAGAAAATATTTTTTTTATAGCATCTAATGAAGAATATTCTAGATCTGTTTGTTTTTTGGATAGTGGATGCAGTAATCATATTACAGAGCATAAAAGTTTATTTCATATACTTGATGATTTAATCAAATCTATAGTACAAATGGAAAATGACAATAAGGTTCAATTGGAAAGAAAAAGAATAATTACTGTGAATATCAAATTTGATAAAAAAATATTAATGATGTGATGTTTATTTTTGGTTTAAAATAAAATCTCATTCGTATAGGGCAACCAACGAGAAAAGAATATTATGCTATTTTTTATGATGAAAAATGCTTGATTTATGATAAGAAAATTAGAAAATTAATAGAAATTGTAAGGATGATAAAAAATAAAGTATTTCCCTTATTATTTTCATATTTCTCCTTATATGCTACTATTACTAATGAATCGATATTATAACATAAAAGTTATGATTATTTGAATTTTTGTTGATCTATACAAACTATCTCACATGATGAATCCTTCACAATTTAAATTGATAAGATGTCTCAGAACAAGACTAAAGTTGATGAAAGTTTTGATAAGAGTGATGAGGAGCCACAATTAAAGAAACAAAAAGTTTTGGATTCTATTACGTCTATTATTGATAAACCTATTACAAAGGCTACAAAAAAGGAGAGCAGTAGCAGTGATGACAGCTTTGAAAAAAATTCTGATGATGAACATTCAAAAAGATATTATGCTAAGAAGTTTCAAACATCAAAAGTCAATAGTAGTTATGACTGAGTCTTATGAGAAAAGTGAAGATAAGCAATCACTAAATACTCCGAAGAAGATTAAAGATGCAAAAATATTAGATACATCACAAAGATTAATTTGTCGATATCTTCACAAAAGCTTTGGCGAAAGAAAAATTTTTATTCCGAAGATAACTTCAAGTTACAACTATTTGAATTAAGGGTGTGTATTAAGACTAATTCAAATAGTTAAGATTAGATAAAATAAAAAATAAAATTTTAGATTTAAATAAATAGATGAGAGTGAAAGATTTATTAGGATGTGATAGATTTTTTTATTATTTAAAAACACTTATATTTTATCTTTTAATCAATATAAATAGTTATTTTTGGATCAATCCAAATAAAGTACTCATAACTATTCTCTTCTCCGAAGTTATACAGAAAAATCAACAGTTTGATACGTGTAGAGTTTATGTCACAAAGAAGGTGTTACAAGAGAGATTGGGAGAGGGAGTTATATATGTTGGAGAGAACAATAGGGATGGAGGGAGGAAGAGTACGCGAAGAATAAGCTTTTTATAGACGACGATGACCGGGAAATATAAAGAATATTCTTAATTTTTCATTTTTCCTAAATTGTAGAGGAGCGAGGGGACATGCAATGCCGTTGGCAGGGGTGAGTAGTTGTGGTTCCACATGTCCCAACACCCCTCGTTTCCCTCTCCTCTATTAACTTTTCTTCGTCCGACAACAGCCGCGCTTCACCGCCTCCGTGGTCGCCTCCTCCCTCCCCACCTTTGTTTCTCTTGCCTTCGTGCGATGCCGCACGAGATCAAATGGATCCATGGGCTGAACTGAGAGAGATCTTAGAACAGCCACAGCCGGATAGATCGACGCTGGTGCGGTCCGTCTCATGGGAGGGGATCACGCCGGCGGTTCCGATCTCTCCCTCCATCGGAATGTTCGGCGACATTCACTTCGCAGAAACACCCCAGCCGTCCATCATCCCTCCCCGACCCAATTCCCTCCCTTCGACTTCATCGGTGGCCATGGCAGCGAGATGGTCGAGGATCGTGAAACACGAGGACGCTAAAGAAGGCGACGGCCTCTCCCCCAAGAACTCGGAGTATCTATGCACCGAGGGGCTCGGCTTTGAGAACCTGCAGGATGCTGCCGACCCGACAAAGCGATCGATGGGAAATGGCAGTACACTGAGAAGGAAGGAGAACAAGGAAACGGCGGTGGGGCAGCCGTCCATGGCGGCAATGGGGCAGAGACTGTACGTGAGGAGCCATTCAGATCTTGGGCTCACCAGCGGGGAAGCAGTATTCCCACCGCCAATATCCACCATAGGCAAAGGTGTGAAGCCTTGGGTTTACCTTAAATCATTCAAGAAAGATGGGAGACTTGTCCTCAAGAAGATAAAGCTCCCGACACAGCAGTGCTTGCAAGCCACCAGGGAAAATGGCCGACTACTCTTACAGCTAGCTCATCCGACCAAGCAAGACGACGAGGAAGAGGAAGAGGAAGACGAAGACGAAGAGAATGGTTCTGGAAACGGAACTAGGGATGAGCCTTTCTGTATCTCATTGTAGTTTAGGTTGGTTTCTCTGTTGCGTCCATACACGGCTCGTAGGTTGATATGCATTCTGCTGCTTTTGACTCCAATTTCTTGGTTGTTTGGAACATAAAATCTTGTGCAATGTGGGAAACAAGTTATCATCAACTCAGTGTTTAGTTCCTTTCATTTAACACAATGATATACAAAAGAGTCTGAATTGGTTTTGCTTGTTTAATACCTTTTGTCTTTCACTTGGAACTTCATTCACAACAAGCATGTCCAACCTTTGACTAAATGAAGATACAATGCAGAGATAGGTAAATTGATGCTTCTAAATCATCCACGTTCATTAGGAACAACTCCTTCTGGTTCAATACTCGGTTTGATCTACCAACAAAGATTCGAGGTCAGCATATTATCCAATCACCAAAGGCTGTTGTTCCTCCGATCAATCATTCTCTTGACACCAAAAATTAAAAGGATTAGGAGTTTTTCGATTCAAATGCTCATCACCATCCACCATCATTTTCAATCTTCTGCCCCGTTATAGCCCTCTGTCCAAATCAACAAATTTAGAGACACGAGTAGAGAGCAAAGAGTTGTTGATTAAAGCTTACTATATAATGAAAATATTAAAGGAACGTAGATCTGTTGGAATTAAACTTATTAAGATATCATGAAGAAATTTATTGTATCAAGAAGTAAAACACATTAAAGGCGTATAGAGAATAAATCAAATTGACTATTGATTCTTGAGAAAGGAGTCTATTGACAAAGTAATATTCATATTAAATGGAATAAATGTAATGTATGTACGGGGACTATAATAGATTTGGATCATGAGACATAGAGCTTTTAAGTGAAACATAGAATATTTTATTTTGTCCTTACTCTCCCTTTGTGTGATAGCTCTATCTCTTCTCCCTACCTAGTTTAACATTTGGTATCAAAAGCTTAAGTTAAACTATGACATCTTTCTCAAGCATCATCCAACTCTAAATCTCTAGATTGATAAAAAAAAATTATAATATATAGTGTATCCAAATGAAGGATCTTCTAAACTCCCAAGATGTATGAGAGTTTGTAAAAGATGGATTTATTAAACTAAGTCCAACAGAAGGAGCAATAAATATAGAATTAAGAAAATAACTCAAAGATAAAAAGAAGAATGAGAAAAAACTTTGTTCATGATTTACCAAGAGATTGATGATACAATATTTGAGATTATCATTCCAACAAATAATTCAAAAGAGGCTTGAGAAATGCTTCAAAGAGTATTCGGTAGTGTGGATAAGGTAAAAAAATTTCATCTATAAATTTTACAAGCTAAGTCTAAAAAATTATAACAAGGTACTTCTGAATCTATTTCTAATTACTTCTCAAAAATTATTTCTATTATTCATCAAATGAAGTGAAATAGTGAACAAATAAGTGATCAAAGAGTAATAGAAAAAAATGCTAAGATCTCTAGATCTAAAGTTTAATTTGTATTACTATAGTGATCGAAGAGTTTAAAGATTTAGAACGAATATCTTTTATATAACTAATGTGTTCTCAAATTAATCAAGGATCTCAAAATAATAAAGGTAATGGGGAATATTTTAGCCAAATAGGCCAAGGTTATGGTCGAGACTATGAATATGGTAGAAATTCTAAAATGTCTGAAATATAATATTATGTTTACAAAAGGTATGGACACTATTTCTTTGAATGTTATTATAATTCTAACAATCAATGTGATAAGGCAAGTTTTATTGAAAAAGAATAAAAGAACGAAAATCATGTTTTGCTAATGACTTATGATAATTTGAAAGAAGATTAATCTATGACATGGTATGTAAATATAAGAGCTTCAAATTACATGTGTCGCATCAAAAAACTATTTTTTAAAATATATACAAGTTATTCCGATAACATTATATTTGGTGATCTGTCTCAAAGGCTAGTAAGAGGCAAAGGTAAAATTTTTTTTGGACTTAATAATAGAAAGAATTATATATTTCAGATATTTATTATATCCCTATTATAAAAAATAATATTATGAGCTTGGGCCAATTATTTGAAAAATGTTATGATATTAAGATAAAAGATATGACTTTTCCAATTTGTGATAAGAATAAAATATTAATCTCACATGTGATGATAACGAAGAATAATGTTTCCTCTACATTTATGTATTTTTGATCAGTCAAATTATTTTAAAACTAATATTGAGGATAATTCTATATTATGACATCTTGGATATGCTCACTTAAATTTTGAGACTTTAAAACTTCTAAAGAAATATAATATAGTGATATGATTGCCAAGAATTGATCGCCCATCAAAGTTATGTAAAGCATGTGTCATGAGCAAGAAAGAAAGAAAGCCTTTCAAATTAAGAAAAACATAAAAGGCATGGCATTAACTTGATCTGGTGTACTCAAATATTTCTTGCCCTATTAATTTAGTATCGCTTAGAGGAAACAAGTATTTTTTTACCTTTACTATGATGATTATAGTAGAAAAACTTGGGTTTATATGTTAAAGGAAAAGAAAAAAATTTAAGTAAATTTAATGAATTTAAAATTTTATTTGAAAGATAAAATAGTTGTAAGATTAAATATTTAAGAACAGATAAGGGTGGTGAATACATATTAAATAAATTTAAAAGTTTTTATAAAAATAATAGAATTTTACATCAATTTACTATGACATATACACATTAATAAAATATTGTCTTAGAAAGAAAAAACAGGACTATACTTAATATGATCCAATGCATGTTAAAGAAAAAAAAGAATTCTTAAAGAATTTTGGGAAGATGCTGTTGGTTATGCATTTTATTTGCTTAATATATTTTCGATAACATGAATTAGTAATATTACACCAGAAGAAGTATGGAGCTTACATAAACCAAGAGTCAATCATTTAAAAAAATTTGGAAGTGTTGTATTTGCTAAGATACTAAAAGAAAAGAGAATATAACTTAAGGATAAAAGTTAAAAATATATTTTGTTAGATTATATTGAGAATTCCAATTGTTACAAACTCTATAATCATATTATAAATAAAGTTATTATATCAAGAGATGTTGAGTTTGATGAACAATAGATTTAGAATTTAAAAAATAAAAAAATATATAAGAAAGCTACAGTTTCATAAGAGGATAATATAATATAAACAAGCATTAAAGTGTCTTGAATCCTCACCTATATTGACTAGGTCATATGATTCAAAATGTTTAATTTTAAGAAAGACAAGAATGATTCGAGAGCTATATGATGTGACTCGAATGATTGATACTAATAACGATGAGCTTTCTTTATTTTATCTTTTTACAGGATATTATACATTAACCCTCAAAAAAGCTTATAGAAAAGAAAATTGACTATAAGCTATGAATGAAAAAAATCATGCTATTAATAAAAAAAGATAAATGAGAGTTTACTATACTTCCAAAAGACCACCAAGTGACTAATGTTAAGTGGATATTCAAAATAAAAAAAATGCACAATGAGAGATAAGAAATACAAGACTTGAAAGGGATATAAACAATAATATGAAATCGATTATGAAGAAGTTTTCATACCAATTGCTTAATTGGATGTAATAAGATTACTTATCTCTCTAACAGCTCAAATGAAATTAAAATTTTTATAAATGGATATCAAATCAATATTTTTTAATTAATTTCTTAAAGAAGAGGTACATGTTCAACAACTCCATAATTTTATTATTCATAACCAAGAAGATAAGATATACAAGTTAAAAAGGGCTCTTTACGGGTTTAAAAAGTCTCACGAGCATGATGCTTATTTTATTCTAAATATCCATATAAACATGCTCTTTATATGAAATTTAACTCTGATGGGCATAATATTTATATGCTTGTATGTAGATGATTTAATTTTTATAAGTAATAGTATCTTCATGATTAAATATTTTAAACATTCTATGAAGAAGGAGTTTAAGATGACTGGCTTAGGCCTAATAATTTATTTCCTTAGTATCAAAGTTATACAAGACAATGAAGAAATTTTCATCTCACAAGAAAATTATGCAAAGGAGATTCTAAATAAGTTTTTCATGAAAGATTGTCACATTTCAAATACACTTATGGAATATGGCACTAAGTTGACTAAGGAAGGTGAAAATAAATCAATTAATCTAATTTATTATAAAAGTCTAATTGGATATTTAAAATATTTGACAGGTACTTAATTTGATATATTATTTTGAGTTGGTTTAATAGGTAGATACATACAAACTCCTAAGACATATCATTTAAAGGTTGTTAAACAATTTTATGATATATTAAAGGGATAATTAACTATAACATATTCTATTCATCATCTAAAAGGTTGGAGCTAATTAGATATAGTGATAGTGATTGGGCCGAAAGCTATGATGATCAAATGAGTACAATCGGATTTGTATTTTATTTTGGTGAAGCTACATTCATATGATCTTCAAAAAATAATATATCGTTGGTTATTAAGTTGTAAAACATAATATATATAGTAGCATATTCTTGTGTTTATCATGCAATATGATTAAGAAGACTACTCTATGAATTTCATAATGTCGTAGGAAAAGTCAATCAAAATTTATGTTAATAATAAATCAACTATTCCCTTAGCCAAAAATCCAATCTACTATGAAAGATGCATATCAATATAAAATTTAATTTTATAAGAAACCATGCCAAAAATAAAAAAATTAAACTACTTCATGTCAAGACAAGTGAACAAGTGGTCGATATACTCACAAAATCTTTCAAGTTTCAAATATTTTAATAATCTTAAAGAAGGTTAATATGTTAGATTAAACAAGTTTAAAAGGAAAAAATGTTGAAATTAAACTTATGAAGGCACATGAAGAAGTTTATTGTATCAAGAGGTGAAACGCATTAAAGACTTATTGAAGAGTAAATCAAATTGACTATTAATTATTAAAAAAGTTTAGAAAAAAAAGATTCATATTAAATGTAATGAATACAATATAAGGAGAATATATAAACCCCATCTGTTGAGTGAAACAAAATATTTTGTCTTGTGATAGCTCTATCTCTTTTCCTTATCTAATTTAATAGGATTGAACTAGATATTCAATTTATATCTTATTTCCACCAAGAGGGGTTTACATCCAATAACAAATTTTAATAGATAGCGCATCAAACATGTTGTTCATCTTTGATGGCTCACTTGAATGCATATTTCATTACACCTGGGATATGAATGCTACTGAAGTAGTCCTCCCAATCAATGTGCTTGGGATCAAAATCAAACATCTTGGCCTCTACGTCGTCCTTCTTCACCGTCATCCTCAATCTCTCCATGTTTAGGTCATCAAAGCTTCAAAACATATTCAAGTATTTAACATAATTTCTTCTTTTTTAAATGGCTATGTTAAGTAAAAAGAATAATCTTTTTTAAATCATCTTTAAATCAAGAAAAAGTATCCTACCATCCATCGAAGTAGACGTAGGGTTTGTAAAGGTCGACAAGATACATCATGAACTTGTACTTTCGGTTGAGTTCATTGTATCCACGAGCGAGTCGTCCACAAGATAATAGATTGACCAGGTGCATTACCTATCGAGAGCAGTCACAATTCACATGCGAAGGGAAGTAGGGCTATACATCAAAATGCGTGTGGCAGAATCGTGCAGAGATGTGTGGCCGGACTGACCTCCAATGGCAGCTTGTATCTCAGAGTCATGAAGGTGCGGAATAGGGCCATGCTTTTGATGAAAGGAAGCCTCTTTGTCGGAATGACACTTCCATCTCTCCCGACGTGAGGGTTGGCAAGGAAGTAACGGAACCCACAATGCTCCAGGGTGGCGTATGTCACTGGATTTCTCACGGACGAGCCCATGTGGTAGATGAACTCGGCCTGCTGCTTCGAGTGAGCTGCCATGGTCGCCATCATCGCATTCACCACCATGTCCCCGGGCACCTGCATCATCAGGATCATCTCAGAAGGATAATACCCAAAAAAAGGTGTGGATTGCTGATGGGTATGTGGGTCGAAGCTTTGTTCCGAGGAGAGAACGAACCACATCCATGATGATATCGAGATCTCCAAAGAAGCATGTGATCTTCCCCTTCGCGTAACCTATGAGCACGCTGTCGATCGTCCTGCACAACAACCACCACACACCGGCTGTAGCTCTAAGGTTACAGTGCAAATCTAAAACGCGGCGACTCCATCGACTGGAGTCATGTTAGATAGATAGATAGATAGATACCGTGTTCCTTCGACCCAACCCGGCAGTGGATCACTCTGAACGCTTGTTATGATCGTTGGGCGTAAAATAACCATCGGCAGATCTCCTCTCGAGTGTCCAAGCAACATCTCACCCATCGCTTTGGTGAGCACGTAGGTGTTTGGCCAACCAAACGACTTAGCCCTTTGGGATGCAAGAGATTTGGAACGAAGAGAGATCAGCTCAATGGCTCAATCTATGAGAGTAGGAGGACGAGCAAAGATAAGGGTCAAACCTGTTTATCCCCAGTTCCTTCATGGCTAGCTTCTCTGCTTCCTCGGTCGCGTCCTCTTCACGGAGCTCCCTCTTCTTCTTGTCCGCCAAGCTTAGTTCTGCTTCAATGTCCAAGTAGGAGTCCCCCTTGAGGGTCTCTCCCATGAGAAACTTCTTCTCCAAGATCAGTCCGCTTTGCTCGCCAGCTACGTAAGCTGGCAACGAGAGGAAGATGAGATCGTTGCAAGTTATTAACGGTCGATATATATATGCACATAATCTTATGTCATGTGTTAGAATGGTATCTTGAATCAACTCGAAGTGCAACGTACCGGTAGAAACATGGAGAAGCATTTCTAGCCTAACACATCGATTGGCAAACTCCAAGATATGCTTGGCTCCGAGGACATTGATGCCCAACGCAACATCATATCTGTGAGTTATCAAGTAATAAATACATCACTTTCAAAGTAATTTCGCTAGCAAGAGTCGCAACCTTGAGATCACATCTTTGTTTGTTGTCTCCGATTACCTCTCATCAAAGTTGGTGGTTGCAGCTACATTGACAACGACCTCTACTTCCTTCCACAAGTTTCTTCGGAGATCAGAGTCATGTATTCCTAAATCCTCCTGGACTATGTCGCCAGCCAGAGGAACAAGTTTGCTCGTAACAAATGAACGGAACCCGTCGCCGTGTTTGTCTTTTAGAACCTTAAATAAGTCCTTTTCTAGTATCTATAATGAAAAGAAAAAGATCATTAATTCCAAGTGTTGAACAATCAGAAAATACATATGCACAAGTAAACCGTAAGTAGAATTAAGCCTAATTTCTAGACTCATGAATCCGAACCTAAGTTTTTGGTACAAGCGAAAGAGAAGAAGAAGAAATATAGTTCTTGCACATAACTTTGGTAAGCCAAAAACTTGCTGCTTGTGTGCGAATTAAGCTTTAATGAACAAAAAAGAAAGAAGAAATCCCTTTGAGGAGTTTCACCTCAGTCTGCACACGCTGGTTGGCGGATGTGGCATCACCGGCTCTGACGAGGAGGAACAGCTTCTTGACCTCGGGTTGAACCCTCAACACCTTCTCCACGAATACTTTCATCCCAAACCAACAGCGAAAACAAGCAGAACACACACAAAGCTCAGTAAAGATTGTAAAGCACATTTGGTTGTCTTCCATGAGATGTTTGTGTGAGAGGAGTACTTTTTGCCAGAAAGCCAGTGGATCCAGTGACCAGAATGCTCTTGTTCTTGAAGAACTCCACTATTCTGATGCTTTCCATGGTGCTGCTCTTGAGACCGAAGCCTCCGTACGTGTTTGTGTAGAGAGAGAGAGAGACAGAGAGAGAGAGAGAGAGAGAGAGAGATGGTTTGGGACACCTGAGCGAGGGATGCATATAAATAGTACTGTGGGTGCGGTGATTGATCGTACGTACTGCCACGACGACTTACAATGATTGATCGTAACTTGAAACGAGAAACCACATCGTATCAACTCATCATTAAGATGCATACTTTTCTGAGCTGTTTGTGTTGTGTATAAACGTGATCGGCGATCAAGAATTCAACGAGGTGGAGACTCAACGTTGACGAGGCCGCAACCTAGCATGATTTATACTTTTGTTTCTCGTGCGTCTCACATCAGGTCATGCACATGATCACACGGGGTTGTCAGATCTCTACAACATCGCATTGCATGTGTAGATACATGCGACGACATTGTTGTAATCTGGAGGAATGCTGTTGCATGTATGCGTACATAGGTGAAGGGACTTAACCATCCATCATGGAAAACAGATAGCAGTCCACGTCATGAGGGATGGGAGCGTCAAAGACGAGTCGTTCAGCCATTGCGACACACCCTGACATCTGACCGACTCCATCCGCGTTAGACAAAGAATAATAGCGTGTTGTTTTTGTGCATCGTTCTTTGTTATAAAGTCTTCAGTTCAACCAAAAATGGACCACCAGAATGACACCTACTGTGCTTTCTGATCTGCATTTCTTGTGGCCAATATTGCATTGGTTCGTCGCCGGTCACCGGTGACATCAAACACCTAACCCTACTTGGCCACACGATTTACATCGTCTTGCTCAGCGATAGATACCCTTGCCGTAGTTGTCCTTGGCGGATCTAAACGGTGGCTAGTGACTACTCAAAAATGCCACATTCCACACGGCAATGGTTCATTTGGTGAGTTGGCATTAGTAGTTGATACGAGGCACCGGCCAAAGGGCAAGCCTCCACGTGGTGTTTGATGTCACCAAGTATAGGTGAGAAATTAAAGGCCAAAGGAATTATTAGACGCCGAAGGTGGTTGTTTGGTCGAGTGTTATGAGATTGGTTGGCCAACGCTCTCATAAAATTAGTCGCCATTTTGGTGACGGATGGATTAGTTGGAGTTGATGTTTTTAATGACAAGATGAGATTTGGCTGTAAAATCGAGAGAATGCTGAGAGTTGGAGTTGATGTTTTTAATGACAGGTAGAGCGAGTCTGCAATTATCTCAGAACAAATCCGCCATGTCGAGAACAAACGAAGCCCAACCTTCTTGGGTTAAGCCTTAGCTATTGGGATTTCTGGTTTTGGGCCGAGAAAATGAACTCTTTCAAATCCTTGGCATTGACTAAGGGATGGATAATCCTAAATTTGAGGACGTAGACAAAATACTCCGACGAGTTTATTAAACCCTTAATTCTTCTAATTCTCAACTAATATTGAGACTCAATTCTTCTAATTCTAGGATCAGCCATCGTAGATTAGAAGGCATGTTGCCATGGACAACCTACAGCAACAGGCATTACAAGGGATTCTAACTTGTGACACATAAATGGGACATGCAACGCTTTCCACTCATCCCAATGCCGCATCATGACACATTGTCGTAGCTCGTTTGCAATGTCTCAGCGGTCCACATCCTGGAGCTTATCCCCGCAACCTCGCAAACTGATTAAACTACGCCATGCATATCATCATGATTTATCAGAATATGATCCATTCACGAAGAATAATTAGGGAAAGAAGTAGAACAAGGAGCAACGAATCCAGCGGAGGCTACTCGGTGCATTGATTTGCTTCTAAGCATCAGAATGAAACCCTAGCGGCAAGAAATCGACCAGATAGATACAGAACCAGCAGCAGCAGCAGCAACAACAGAAAGATCAAACCAGAAGCACTGCTGACAAAAACCAAAGACGAAGAACTGGAAGGGCGAGATCAAGGAGAGGGGACCTTGATGAAAACATTCTCTGCCGCCATCTCCTCCTCGCTGAGGACCTTCCCGCAAGAGGAGACCTTCCTCGTGGCCATGGCAATGGAAATCCGAGGGCTTCTCGAGCTCCAAGAAGGATCTAGAATGACAACAAAAAAAGGCTAAATGACAGATACATACGTCTGATTCATTCTGAGCACAACCAAAGAAAGGATGCCAATACCAATACGATCAATATAGTTCGCCTTCTTTTTGTGTGTGTGGATGACGCAGTCTGATCTCGGATAGGAGACAGGTCAGGAGATAACCCTTTGACATCTGTGTTTCATTAAGGAAGGATCCATCGGACTGATCGACCGACACCATCTGACCAGCACATGTTGAACATGCTCCTGCTCGGCACGAGTATGGCAGCTTCACTCCTGCATCCTCGGCTGCATCCAGAATGTAGCTATCATCTGGAGCGTCAAATTCATGTTCCTTCCCCACCAGGTCGATGAGTTTCACCTTGTAGACTGCCATAACAGATGCCCTGAAGCAGTTGGATGTCCTCAACAACGATGCTTTTGAGATACGCTTCGTGGAGCTCAGTGAGGATGGGCTTTTGATCCGCAAAGAGGTGGGCTGGCATTTGGTGTTGCTTCTCAGCATGCATATGGGTGGAACAGAAACAGTTGACAGTATGCCTGCTGGAGATTTCCCTCCAAAAGAAAAAAAGGTTTGTGTCAAAATTCACCATTGCAAACCATCCAAATCAATCTTATGACTCATAAAAGAGGAGAAATGGCCCTCTGATGCAGACTGACTATGAAGATTTAAAGATGATAAATATATCTGGTGAACAACAAACACTTAAGAAGTAGACCCAAGGAATTCCAGTCTAATGGTTAAATGACAAGGACATCTAGAATTAGATCAAGGAACTGTCTGCATGTTCGACGATAAATCATCCGTGGGCATGGGCAGGTTAGAGTGGGAACCATCTCAGAAATACACGCAACTCCGTTTAATTATTTACTTGTTCTTGTTTAACCTAATAATCGACCCACAAAAGTAGCAATATTTCCATCTTTCTCTACTCTCTGAGATCTCATTCCATTTTTAATGATTTTTTAACCCTGTTTTTTTTATTTTCAAGTTTGGGTGCACTGTCCTACCAATGATAGACATGCAACCGATGATCATATAGTGTCTCCAACATGTTCATGACTGGATTATTAAATGTACAAGGAAGAAAATAAGAAGCAAGTACCTCCTCACTGATATTGACATTGTCCATCATGAAGACAATTGTTTCTGGATTGTGATGATAATCTATGCATGACATTCCTGGTCAAATGGGAATGTTGGCTACTGAAGCAAATTCTGTAAACATCTAAAATATCATTAGCTTAGTTATTGTGCAAGATAATTATGCATCACAAAAGAACCAGAATGCAGTTTTGTGCCACACAGAGCACAATATTGTTGTCACCATAGCCAATAATTATGATCTAGCAATGGATGACGGTAGGAAATTAAGAGCTATACATGACCTCAGTCGTCTAAATCTTTTGTGTTAATCATGGAAGCCTTGTGTAAGATGAAATGATGAATAGGGAAAAAACTTAGCCAACACTGCTAGAATCAAGAAAAGCACAAACCAGCACTACGAAAACAAGATTCCTAAGCTCGATTCCATGTCAGTCCCTACTCCTCACTGATATTGACATTGTCCATCATGAAGACAATTGTTTCTGGATTGTGATGATAATCTATGCATGACATTCCTGGTCAAATGGGAATGTTGGCTACTGAAGCAAATTCTGTAAACATCTAAAATATCATTAGCTTAGTTATTGTGCAAGATAATTATGCATCACAAAAGAACCAGAATGCAGTTTTGTGCCACACAGAGCACAATATTGTTGTCACCATAGCCAATAATTATGATCTAGCAATGGATGACGGTAGGAAATTAAGAGCTATACATGACCTCAGTCGTCTAAATCTTTTGTGTTAATCATGGAAGCCTTGTGTAAGATGAAATGATGAATAGGGAAAAAACTTAGCCAACACTGCTAGAATCAAGAAAAGCACAAACCAGCACTACGAAAACAAGATTCCTAAGCTCGATTCCATGTCAGTCCCTAAGTTAAAGTAGTACCATATATGTTCACCTAATCTTTCACATATGTTTCCAAGTTAAAGTAAAAGTTATTACAACATCGTTATAACAAACGGATCGTTTATAGAAGGCTAAACAAGTTACTTCAAATCTGCATCAGATCAGAAGGCAATCTTTGTTTTCCTTCATTAATCAATACTCAATTGAATAACTAAGTCAACCAGGAAAAGAGCGAGAGCGACGCCCATACCTCCAGAATCTAACTCCAATCTCAAAACAATATAATGAGATGTCTTCAAAACGATAGATTTCGACACTAGATGAAGAACTAAGCTGCACAAGGTCTTTCAAAATGATAAATTTGTGATACAACTCTCTGGATCACCAGACTGTTATTAACTTGTCGACAGAGCCTAAATTATAACAAGATTACAGTGGAAAGCATATCGTATGATCAAAGCAATCATCCAGTTCCAATATATCAACAGAAATGAAACGCGAAAGAGGAATAAAAGCAACCACGTTTCCAGGAAAAATAAGATAAAATCCAACACATATAAGAAATGAAAAGGAGCAGATGACAGGGATTGACCTAAACGTAAAAGATCCCAGCTCGAGGGTAAAAACTGCAAACAGATCGAAGTCAAGAATGAAAGAAATCGATCAATAGGCCACAAAAAAATCAGGTGAACATAGAAACCAAATGATCCTAACATCATCAACTCCGTATCGGAACCCACAGAAACAGTATTTTTTTACCTGACGAGGCAGCGGAAGCGATCGAAGATCGAGATGACTCCGGAACGTCTTGGATGCGAAAAGCTGCCACAGAGCAACCCAGATGAGAGCATACCTTCTCGACATGGAAGGTGGCAATGGGGATTATTTATAGGGTTTATGAGGTCCGGGCCGGGCCGAGCCGGGCTCGTGGAGAGCGAGGCAGGGCTGGACCCATGGGTTAGGATCCTCTCCAAGTAGAGGGATCCGACTGTACCCCGAATCCACGCACTTTAGATGGAGCCCGCATCAACAGACAGTCGAGATGTAGCAATTGGAAGGCTTGATTAGAAGTCACAATTGAAGCGGATCGGCTGCGAAAAGGGCGGGTGGCCGAAGCGGTGACGGTGGACTTCAACACTGGTCCTTTGCTTTACCCACGCGTTTGTGTCGTCTCGATTGTTCCACCTGGCTCGTGATTTCCCATTAAGCGGGACACCGCACAGCCGTCAATGACGGATCAGGTGGAAAGGGCGGGTGACTATATAACTGGTAGAAACAATTATTTTAGTCGGCTCTTAGTGTCTGTTGGCCGGCCTTCTAAAGCTTGATCAAAGAAGATGCAGCGGATAACAGCAACCTTAACAATGACTGCAGGATCGACATAGCTGCGTATTAACGCAATTTATATTTTATTTCCACCAAGAGGGGTTTATATCCGATGACAACTTTTAATAGATAGCGCACCAAACATCCTGTTGTTCATCTTTGATGGCTCACTTGAATGCATATTTCATTACACCTGGGATATGAATGCTACTGAAATAGTCCTCCCAATCAATGTGTTTGGGATCAAAATCAAACATCTTGGCCTCTGCGTCGTCCTTCTTCATCATCATCCTCAACCTCTCCATGTTTAGATCATCAAAGCTTCAAAACGTATTCAAGTCATTCACATAATTTATTCTTTTTAAAATGGCTTTGTTAATTAAAAATAATAATCTTGTATCAATCATCTTTAAATCAAGAAAAAGTATCCTACCATCCATCGAAGTAGGCGTAGGGTTTGTAAAGTTCAACAAGATACATCACGTACTTGTACTTCCGGTTGAGTTCATTGTATCCGCGACCGATTCGTCCACAAGATAATAAATTGAATAGGTGCATTACCTATCGAGAGCAGTCACAATTCGCATGCAGAGTGAAGTAGGGCTATACATCAAAATGCGTGCGGGAGAATCGTGCAGAGCTGTATGTACGGACTGACCTCCAATGGCAGCTTGTATCTCAGAGTCATGAAGACGCGGAATCCGACCATGCTTTTGATGAAAGAAAGCCTCTTCGTCGGCATGACACTTCCATCTCTCCCGACACGAGGGTTGGCAAGGAAGTAACGGAAGTGACAATGCTCCAGGGTGGCGTACGTCACTGGATTTCTCACGGACGAGCCCATGTGGTAGATGAACTCGGCCTGCTGCTTCGAGTGAGCTGCCATGGTCGCCATCATCGCATTCACCACCATGTCCCCTGGCACCTGCATCATTAGGAACTTCTCCGAACGATAATACCCAAAAATAAGTGTGGATTGCTGATGGGCGTATTCGGTGGAGAGAACGAACCACGTCGATGATGAGATCGAGATCTCCAAAGAAGCATGTGATCTTCCCCTTCGCGTAACCTATGATTACGCTGTCAATCGTCCTGCACAACAACCACCACACACCGGCTGTAGCTCTAAGGTGACAGTGCAAATCTAAAACTCAGCGACTCCATCGACTGGAGTCATGTTAGATAGATAGATACCGTGTTCCTTCGACCCAACCCGGCAGTGGATCACTCTGAACGCTTGTTATGATCGTTGGGCGCAAAATAACCATCGGCAGATCTCCTCTCGAGTGTCCAAGCAACATCTCACCCATCGCTTTGGTGAGAACGTAGGTGTTTGGCCAACCAAACAACTTAGCCCTTTGGGATGCAAGAGATTTGGAACGAAGAGAGATCAGCTCAATGGCTCAATCTATGAGAGTAGGAGGACGAGCAAAGATAAGGGTCAAACCTGTTTATCCCCAGTTCCTTCATGGCTAGCTTCTCTGCTTCCTCGGTCGCGTCCTCTGCACGGAGCTCCCTCTTCTTCTTGTCCGCCAAGCTTATTTCTGCTTCAATGTCCAAGTAGGAGTCCCCCGTGAGGGTCTCTCCCATGAGAAACTTCTTCTCCAAGATCAGTCCGCTTTGCACGCCAGCTACATAAGCTGGCAACGAGTGGAAGATGAGATCGTTGCAAGTTATTAATATGCACAAAATCTTATGTCATGTGTTAGAATGGTATCTTGAGTCAACTCGAAGTGCAACATACCGGTAGAAACATGGAGAAGCATTTGTAGCCTAACACATCGTTTGGCAAACTCCAAAATATGCTTGGCTCCGAGGACATTGATGCCCAACGCAACATCATATCTGTGAGTTATCAAGTAAATTTCGATAGCAAGAGTCGCAACCTTGAGATCACATCTTTGTTTGTTGTGTCCGAGTACCTCTCATCAAAGTTGGTGGTTGCAGCTACATTGACAACAGCCTCGACTTCCTTCCACAAGTTTCGTCGGAGATCAGAGTCATGTATTCCTAATTCTTCCTTGACTATGTCGCCAGCCAGAGGAACAAGTTTGCTCGCAACAAATGAATGGAACCCGTCGCCGTGTTTGTCTTTTAGAACCTTAAATAAGTCCTTGTCTAGTATCTAGAACGAAAAGAAAAAGATGATTAATTCCAAGAGTTGAACAATCAGAAAATACATATGCATAAGTAAACCGTAAGTAGAATTAAGCCTGTTACTAGACTTATGAATCTGAACCTAAATTTACGGTACAAGCGAAAGAGAAGAAGAAGAAGAAATATGGTTCTTGCACGTAACTTTGGTAAGCCAAAAACTTGTCGCTTGTGTGTGCATTAAGCTTCAATGAACAAAAATGAAAGAAGAAACCCCTTTGAGGAGGAGGAGTTGCACCTCAGTTTGCACACGCCGGTTGGCGGATGCGGCATCACCGGCTCTGACGAGGAGGAACAGCTTCTTGACCTCGGGTTGAACCCTCAACACCTTCTCCACGAATACTTTCATCCCAAACCAACAACGAAAACAAGCAGAACACACACAAAGATCAGTAAAGATTGTAAAGCACATTTTGATGTCTTCCAGGAGATGTTTGTGTGATAGGAGTACTTTTTGCCAGGAAGCCAGTGGATCCAGTGACCAGAATGCTCTTGTTCTTGAAGAACTCCACGATTCGTATGCTTTCCATGTCGCAGCTCTCGAGAGCGAAGCCTCTGTACGTGTTTGTGTAGAGAGAGAGAGAGATGGTTTGGGACACCGGAGCGAGGGATGCATATAAATAGTACTGTGGGTGCGGTGATTGATCGTACTGCCACGACGACTTACAATGGTTGATCGTAACTTGAAACGGCAGACCATGTCGTGTCAACTCATCATTAAGATTCATGCTTTCCTAAGCTTTCTGTGTTGTTGCATGTATGCGCGTATAGGTGAAAGAACTGCCGGTGGCATGTGGTAAACTGCCGGTGCTCAGTTAAGACGAGGCACCGGCCAAAGGGCAAACTGCCGGTGCTCCGTATGTCACATGTGGTATTTGATGCCACCAACTATAGGTATGAAATTAAAAGCTGGCCATCATTGAAGGAGGTTGTTAGGTCGAGTATTATCAGATGGCTGGCCATCGTCCTCATGAAAGTAGTCGCCATTTTGATCAAGGGTTGTTTAGGGGAATTCTAATTGACATTTGAGTCCGGTTGATTTAGCTGTGATATGAAAATATAGAGATATCTAAAGAACTTTCATAGCGGTCTTAGTGCAACTGAGGTGACTTTGATATGATATTTGTATAACTCTAATATATTTGAGGTAGTCTTGAAGTCGATTCAAGATGGAATCCGAGTTATCGGTAGGTTCATGCACAAAGGCTAACGTCGAGAAGAGTTTTTCGACCCAACCTCTCCGACGTTTGGGATCCTTTGTAACGATTTCAACGTCCTGCCTTTGATGTTTTGTCCACGAGGGCAATAAAAGGACGGATAGACTAGAATGACCTCCTGTAGATTATTGTCTATGAGGGTTGACATGCTATAACAATCCCCACGTTGTCGCATAGTGGAGGGTGAGTTAGCCCTCTTCTTTTATGTCAGCACTCTTGGGGTTATTGATCGGAAGACGGAGACTGGTTGTCAAAATATTCCTTATTATTCGTCCCACCACAAAGGTATGCTCCGCGACTCTAATCTGGGAGGTCCAGAGCATGATTTTAAAAGTCGTTCTTCTATCCTCGACATGGGTTGGACCTTCTCGATCCTTATGTCTTGGGCATGATCGATCTAGGGCCTCCACTAGGGCAAATCTAGTTGCATAGGTTAAGCTTTCTTGACTTACATGCCTCAAGCGCCTTTGGCTTTGCACCTCCGCTATAGTAGATTTATCTTGGTGTAGGTTGGGTGTTCCTAACTCACTCGTCTTGGGTGCATTTGGCTTTGTAGAGAAATCTATGGGAGACATTACATGCGCAACGGAATAACAGAAAATAAAAATCTCAATTTTTTCAAAAAGGTGTTCATCGTTATGCGAAGATTAGTGTACAAAATTCGTGAAACTGAAAACCACATATGAGATAGTTACGTTACATAGGGAGATCATATATTCCTAAATCCCTACATATATGTAGGAGAGGATGAAGGAGGTCAAGTGTCCTCCTCTCTAGCGATAATCCACATAGAAGGGCTACAACGACTCTCCTCGGATCGCTGCCCAAATCTACACACTTGCTATCTAAGGAGGAGAATGGGAGAGGAGAATAGGAGGTCATAACCAAGAAATTTCTAACCTATGTGTCTTTGATTCTCTCTTATTTATAGAGGTCCCCTATCAACTTAATCCTAAGAAATCATACCCTATTGGGTGCTAGATCTCCATCCAACTATCCAAGTCACTTAGATTAGTGGATCTCTATTAAATAATATCTCATTGGCTCCTATTGGATCTCATCTATAGGATCCAATAATTCATGGACTTATTAGATATCCAATAAGATAGGGGCTCCGACGGATATCTCATATTTGAACCTCCACTCGTCATAATTACCATAAGTATATGACCCTCTAGGTCCAATATCGAATTAGCCGTGAGTCATACTTGTCAGAAATCATTTTGGCTCACTGAATTATTATCTCCATAATAATTCACTCGACTTATCGATTGCGGACGTACTAGACCATTACACCGCAATCCCTAAATGATATAAGAGAATCCAATCCTTTGAACTTATATATCCTCAATTATCATGTACCTATAGTCCCTCATCCATCTAATTTCGCAAAGACTGTATACTGGCCATAGTGCTGTTAAACTTATACAGTTTCTACTCTAGTCTTGCTCTAATCAAATTCTCCCGGAGAACTCTTTCTCTCTCAATCTGAATGACCATAGCCAGGGATTTGTTTGAGCAAGAATACATTATATATTCCTCTTATGACACCGAGAACGGATGATCCTCTATCAATACTTAATAGTCTTCGTAAGGTTGGCTAGGAGAAGTGCATGCAGCTCTAGCCTATCGAAGCTAAAGAGGAGGAGATGAGGCTAAGGAGAATAAGAGGGGCGACTGCCAGAAGCTCTAGACTATAAACCTTGAGGTTCATCCTATTTCTAGAGGTGCATGTAGCTTAACCCTTAATAGATCTTGTCTTTATTGGGTATTGGATATTTATCCAATTACCTAATATCATTGGATCTCATTTATAGGATCCAAAATAAGGACTCAACGGAAAATTATTATTTGCATAATAATTCGCTCGACTCGTTGACTATGAAAGTATTAGGCCACTATGCCATAATCCTCATACAAGATAGGGGATCTAATTCATCATACCAATTTATCCTCACTTATTGTATATCTATAATCTCTCATCAATCAAATATCTCAAAGACCATTTATTGGGCATGGTAATTTTGGCTCATATGAAATCATGTTCGAGTCTTGCTTTAATCAAATTCTCCCGGAAAACTCCTCTCTCAATTCTAACGACCCTGACTAAGGATTTTGTTTGAGTGAGCATACACGGGATATTTCTCTCATAATACTGAAAGTGGATAATCCTTTATTAACACTCAGTTATCTTTGTAAGGTTAGCTATCATTTCCAATAATCGGTTGTACCAGATCTAGAACTTTCAAACCTGTAAGTCTGACGTTAAATAATGGAGTATACATACAAGATATCTTTCGTGTCTCAAGTCTAAAGACCAGACATACAACTGGGAGTACGGAATCACTGTATGACGTTAGGTATTATTAACCATCCAGCATTCCGTAAGCAAATCAATTAGTAAACTCATTCTCCAATGAGCACCTACATTGTACCTCTAGTGTCCCCACACGAGCGATTATAAGACTAGCCACCTCTATCATATGGATGAGTATATAGCACACTGGTTTATCCGATTATCTCGATGTTCCTCTCGAGTAATCTATGACCAGGATGATTTAGGGTTTATGTTTAAAGATGAATCAATATCACTATCATGATCTCATCACGATCCGATTCTCATTACACAAATTCAAGGATATCATAATATATATCCAAATAATATATAATATGAGAAAATATCGATAATAATAAGTATTGAGATTGTTGCAACATGTCACAAGTGTCATCACTCACATGATTGGCTTATACGACACTTATAACTAACACTTAACACTTCACCCGAGGTGGAGAAGGAGAGTTACTGTAGCCGAGCAAGGTGGTACTTCAATCTTTTGAATGCCTCGTGACACGTCATGGTTCACAAAAAACACTTTAGGTTCTTCAATGCCCGGAAGAAGGGTAGACACTTATCGTCATACCAAGATAGAAACTGATTAAGCGTTATTAGTCATCCTATCAATTGTTGCACCTCATTCACGGACCGAGATGGGTGCATTTCGGTTATGGCACAGATCTTCTCAGGATTTGCATATATTCTCGATGAACCCGAGAAATTTTCCTGAACCTACCTCGAAGGCACACTTGAATGGGTTAAGGCACATGTTGAATTTCTTCAAGACTTGAAACGTTTTGGCCAAATTCGTCAAGTGTGAGTCAACTATTTTACTTTTGACTATCATGTCATCTATATACACCTTGACATTCCTTTCGATCTTGTGCTTGAATATTTTATTCATTATCTTTTAATATATTATCCCCATATTTTTTAACCTGAAAGGCACAACCCTATAATAGTACAAGACTTGGTCGGTCACAAAGGAAGTATGTTCCTAATCCTGGGGTGTCATTCTGATATGGTTATAGACAAAGAATGCATCCATAAAGGTAAAGAGCTCATGACTCGAAGTGGCATCCACTAATTAATCGATTCGAGGGAGATGATAGTTATCCTTTGGATAAGGTTTGTTGAATTCGATATAATCAATACATATTCTTCAATTTCTATTAGATTTCTTGACTAGTACAACATTAGAAAGCTAATAAGGGTATTGGACCTTGGTAATGAACCCTGCTCCTAGTAGCTTGTCAATCTCATCGCTAATTGTCTTCTGGCATTTGGGAGCGAACCTGCAATAGATTGAGCCTCAAGGGAGATGTTTAAGTGGTGTTAGGCTATGTCTAGATTTATGCTTGGTATGTCTTTTAGTGACAAGGCGAACACCTAGATATTTTTTTTGAAGAAGTTGATGAGCTATACCCGCTTCTTGGGGAGCGTTGTTCCGATCTTAACAACCTGATTGAGACGAGACTTATCCAATGGTGCCTCAATTAGCAACTCCATCAGCTCTGGGTGTGGAAGAGGCTTACCAAAATCCCAAGGGTCCATCGACGATGCCTCGGACTTAGCTTTCTTCAGTAATGAGACTACCATCAAGTAACACTATTAAGACTCCCTCGAGTTGCTCCTTAGTTCCCCAACGTTAGTCCTCATTGGAAATTTTATCACTATATGATAGACAAACACCAGAGCCTTCAATTGATTAAGAGTGTATCAGCCTATAAACGCGTTGTACGCCAAGTCATCCACTATAAACTTGGTCATCACCATATTAGACTAGAGTTTCTTACCAAATGTGATATGCAAGCTTATAGTCCCAAGTGGGCAAATAGAGTCACCTGTAAATCCTGTCAGTAAAGACATCATAGGGGAGAGGTCATTAGTTAACAACCAAAGTTTTTGAAAAACATTGAAATAAAGTATGTTGGCAAAACTACCTATATCGATCATGACCCTTTTTATTTGGTCGTTGATCATCCTCATAGAGACAACCAAGGCATCGTTGTGGTTTGGGTTGAGGTACTCCATCTCTTCTTCTTTGAAAGTTATCTTCACACGTTTTCCTAGCCTTGGGCATTTCTCTAGTGGCTCGGGCGTAGGTTTGTGCTCCAAAGGGTTGTCCCGTCCCGAAGAGCACCTACTAGTGATGATATCGATTTATCTTTTCCCCAAACCTTGTGAGCAAGGAGAAGGTTCTTAAGGTTTTAGAATAAACCTCCCAAGGTGTCCCCGATGAATGAGTTGTTCGATTTGCTCTTTCAAATTGTGACACTCCTTTCTATCATGGTTATAATCTTAGTGAAAGTGATAATACTTTAACTTGTCCCTCCTCTCCAAGGGCTTTCTCATCAGCTACGAGTTCTTTAGGAATCTATTCTCCTTTATTTATAAGAAATCTTGATTCTTATCGTATTTAGGAGAGTTGACTTGGACCTCAAGTGAGGTATTTCTGGTTGGCCATGCTTCCTTCTCCGTGATGAGCCCGAGGTTGATGTTTGAGATGGTTCTTGGGATGACCTCTTATATGTTTCTTTGTGCTTACTTAATATCATTGCTTCCATGGCTATGTATTAGTTAGCCCTTTAGAAAACCTCAGGCATTATCGTTGGTGGCTTCTCCAATAACAACCAAAAGAAGCAAATGGGCTTGAGGCTCATCATAAAAGCCAAAATCACGAGGGAGGGGCGAGCTTTCTACATGCCTTAGATTTTACTAATGAATAGTGTGATAAAGTCGGAGAGAGTTTTATCCTCCCTCTATCTCAACCTAAGCAACATTATTATAGACGATCTCAGGCATATGTTCCCAAGGAAACAAGGCTAAAATTCTTTCACGAGTTGAGTGAAGGAACAAATCAAGAGTGGCTTCAGGTGACTGTACCACGACTATGTCGAGCCCCTCAACATCGTTGGGAATGTGCGACATATCAAAGTGTCTGAGGTATCGTACAAAGATATCTGAGTGTGAAAAGCGATAGTGTATCCTATTGGGTTAGAGTCGTCGTTGAAGGCTTCCAGTGATGAGAGGCGAATGTTCATCGAGATTGGTTCTTCCTAGATGCTTTGGACAAATGGGGAGTGGCCTGAGGTGGGGTCGTCCAAACCTTCCTTTTTGGACTATTGGAACTCTCGACACATCTCATCTAAGCGTTAGTATATTTATCATAGTTAGGCCCTCAAGGAGTCATCCATTGGTTTTCTCAATTAGGTATTCGATTTGAGTAAAGTCAAGCCCTAATGTGACGGTGCACTGAACTCTATAGTCGAGGAATGAGGTGCCCCTTCCGCTAGTAGCTCAATGGGTCAGAGATGATCCTACATTATCGATGCTGGAATGGTTAGGGGAACCTCGGTGGGTGCGAGTGCTAACGGTGGTTGAGACATCAATCGTGGTTATGACAACGACATAGTTTGTTGAGCTAGTTGGGGCAGGAGCAAGGTGATTGCCTGCATCACACCCATGATCACTTGCACTTGGTGTGTGAGGTTCAAGAATACTTTAGCAGGAATAACAAGGTGCCCAACATTCGTCTTCGGAGGTGAGAGTTCTAAGTTGTTGAACGAATTCCAATAACGCCCTAGCATCTAAGCGAAGGTGGATGCATCCACCTAGGGAAAGGAGGGCAACTGCTTGCCTTGTTGAAAGGTGCTATGAGTTAGGCGTATAGCTCCTTCACTGAAGTGCTTATTGAGAGGATTCATAAACGAACGTTCCTGCAACATTCAAAACCCTTCTTCTAGTACAAAAAATGTTGAGGTAAAGTACCATTGATAGTAGAGTCAGTCCAGCTTGATCTGACTCGAATGCGTAAGGATGTTCGAGGAACCCTCGTGGCGGCCTTAGTGCAGTTGAGGTGGCTCCGAGGTGGTATTCGCGTAACTTCAACATATCTGAGATGGTCTTGAGGTCAACTCGAGGTGGAATCTACCTTCTCGATGGGTTCTTATACAAAGGCCAATAATGGAAGGAGTTTCTCAACCCAACCCCTCCAACACTCAAGTTAGTTCGAAAGCCCACCCCCTCCCCCTCTTTCTTGGCATTTTGTCTATGGGAGCGACAAAGAGGGGGACATGCCTAAACGATATCCCGTGGACTATTATCCATGAGGGCCGATAGCTTATAACCACCCTCACATCATCGTCAAATGGAGGGTGATTGAGTTCTTTTCTTTTCATGTTAGTACTAATGGAGTGATTCATCAGGAACGAAGATTGACTATCAAAATATTCCATATCAATGATATAATCAAGTACTAGTAGAAGCAAATGCAAGTTAGTGGATGGATTAGTTCGAGTTGATCTTTTTAATACCAAGATGAGATTTGGTTCTAAAACAGAGAATGATGATGATGCCTAGATACTGGGCGGCACCTGATTCAGCCCGGTCTTCTTTTGATGTGTTCTTTGCGATCCGTGTGATCCCACGGAGTCCCCAGATCCGCCACAGATTCCATGGCTGTAAAGTCTCGAGTCCGGATTTAACAGCCAGATTGGACTTTCTCACTCTTCAATTATATATTATTAAGAAAGCTCTCATTCGGAACACGTGCACTAATGCTGCAGTCCATAGAACTCTGTACACTGACTAAGACTACTGAGTCGACAAATTCACATAGGTCTAAATAATCGCTGCTAAACATAGAATGCGTGAGACACTTAATGTTAAGAAATCTGAACATAAAGTAGTGCAATATCAGCAGTAGTAGTACCGAGCTTATTGAAAGCAAGTGCGAGAGAATCTCTCTCTGGTAGAGGCATGACCCTCTGGACGACAACAACAACAACAAAAAAAGGCTAAATGACGGACAACAACAACAACAAAAAAAGGCTAAATGACAGATACATACGTCTGATCCATTCAGATCACAACCAGAGAAAGGATGATGCCAATAGGATCAATATAGTTCGCCTTCTTTGTGAGTGTGGATGACGCAATCTGATCTTGGATAGGAGACACAGGTCAGGAGATAACCCTTTGACATCTGTGTTTCATTAAGGAAGGATCCATCGGACTGATCGACCGACACCATCTGACCAGCACATGTTGAACATGCTCCAGCTCGGCACGAGTATGGCAGCTCCACTCCTGCATCCTCGGCTGCATCCAGAATGTAGCTATCATCTGGAGCGTCGAACTCATGTTCCTTCCCCTCCGGGTCGACGAGTTTCACCTTGTAGACTGCCATAGCACATGCCCTGAAGCAGTTGGATGTCCTCAACGATGATGCTTTTGAGATACGCTTCATGGAGCTCAGTGAGGATGGGCTTTTGATCAGCAAAGAGGTGCGCTGGCATTTGGTGTTGCCTCTCAGCATGCATATGGGTGGCACAGTAACAGTTGACATTATGCCTGCTGGAGATTTCCCTCCAAAGGTTGTGTCAAAATTCACCATTAAAAACCATCCAAATCAATCTTATGACTAAAAAAAAAGGAGAAATGGCCCTCTGATGCAGACTGACTATAAAGATTTAAAGATGATAAATATATGTGTCGGACAACAAACGCTTAAGAAGTAGACCCAAGGAATTCCAGTCTAATAGTTAAGTTATAAGGGCATCTAGAATTAGATCAAGGAACTTTCTGCATGTCCGACGATAAATCATCCATGTCATGGGCAGGCTAGAGTGGGAACCATCACAGAAACACACACAACTCCGTTTAATTATTTACTGATTCTAGTTTAACCTAACATTCGACCCACAAAAGTAGCAATATCTCCATCTTTCTGACCTTTCTCTACTCTCTGAGTTCACCTTCAATTTTGAATGATTGTTTAACCTTTTTATTTAATTTACAAGTGTGGGTGCACTATGCTACCAACGCTAGACATGCAACCGATGATCTTATAGTGTCTCCAACAAGTTCATGGCTGGATATTAAATGTACAAGGAAGAAAATAAGAAGCAAGTACATCCTAACTGATATCGACAGTTGAGATCAGCTATGTAAATAAAGAGACAAACATTGGACATTGTCCATCAAGAAGACAAATGTTTCTGGATTGTGATGATAATCTATGTATGACTTTAATGGTCAAATGGTAATGTTGGCTATTGATGCAAATTCTGTAAAAATCTAAAATATCATTAGCTTAGTTATTGTGCAAGATAATTATGCATCACAAAAGAACCAGAATGCAGTTTTGTGCCACACAGAGCACAATATTGTTGTCACCGTAGCCAGTAATTATGATCTAGCAAAGGATGACAGTAGGAAATTAAGAGCTATGACATCTATACATGACCTCAATCGCCTAAATCTTTTGTGTTAATCATGGAAGCCTTGTGTAAGATGAAATAGGGAAGAACTTACTAAGCCAACACCACTAGAATCAAGAAAAGCACAAACCAGCACTACGAAAACAAGATTCCTAAGCTTGATTCCATGTCAGTTCCCAAGTTAAAGTAGTATGATATATGTTTACCTAATCTTTCACATATGTTTCCAAGTTAAAGCAAAAGTTATCACAACAACGTTATAACAAACGGATCGTTTATAGAAGGCTAAACAAGTTACTTCAAATCTGCATCAGATCAGAAGGCAATCTTTGTTTTCCTTCATTAATCAATACTCAATTGAATAACTAAGTCAACCAGGAAAAGAGCGAGAGCGACGCCCATACCTCCAGAATCTAACTCCAATCTCAAAACAATATAATGAGATGTCTTCAAAACGATAGATTTCGACACTAGATGAAGAACTAAGCTGCACAAGGTCTTTCAAAATGATAAATTTGTGATACAGTAATTATGATCTAGCAAAGGATGACAGTAGGAAATTAAGAGCTATGACCTCACTCGTCTCAATCTTTTGTGTTAATCATGGAAGCCTTGTATAAGATGAAATGATGAATAGGGAAAAACTTAGCCAACACCACTAGAATCAAGAAAAGCACAAACCAGCACTACGAAAACAAGATTCCTAGGCTCGATTCCATGTCAGTCCTCAAGTTAAAGTAGTATGATATATGTTTACCAAATCTTTCACATACGTTTCCAAGTTAAAGCAAAATTTATCACAACAACGTTATAACAAATGGATCGTTTATAGAAGGCTAAAGAAGTTACTAAAAATCTGCATCAGATCAGTAGGCAATCTTTGTTTTCCATCATTAATCAATACTCAATAGAATAACTAAGTCAGCCAGGAAAAGAGCGAGAGCGATGCCCATACTTTCAGAATCTAACTCCAATCTCAAAACAATATAATGAGATGTCTTCAAAATGATAGATTTCGACTTATGATGAATTAAGCTGCACAAGGTCTTCAAAATGATAATTTGTGATACAACTCTCAGGATCACCAGACTATTATTAACTTGTTTGCAGTGTCTAAATTCTAAAACGATTGCAGTGGAAAGCATATCATATGATCAAAGCAAACATCCAGTTCCAACATATCAACAGAAATGAAACGCGAAAAAGGAATAAAAGCAACCATATTTCCAGGAAACATAATATAAAATTCAACACATACACGAAATGAAAAGGAGCATATGACAGGGATTGACGTAAACGTCATAGATCCCGGCTCGAGGGTAAAAACTGCAAAAAGATCGAAGTATAGAACGAAAGAAATCGTTCAATAGGCCACAAAAAAAATCGGGTGAACATGATCATCATAGAAAACAAATGCTCCTAACATCATCAACTCCATATCGGAACCCACAGAAACAATTTTTTTTTTTACCTGACGACGCAGTGGAAGCGATCGAAGATCGAGAAGACTCTGGCACGTATTAGAGGAGAAAGGGGGCGGCGGAGCAACCCAGCTGAGAGCGCCCCTTCCAGACGTGAAAGGTGGCGATGGGGCTTATTTATAGTGTTTATGATGTCCGGGCCGGGCCAAGCCGGGCCGGGCCGGGCCCGGCTCGTGGAGAGCGAGGCAGGACTGGACCATGGGTTAGGATCCTCTGCAAGTAGAGTTATCCGACTTTACCCCGGATCCACGCACTTTAGATGGTGCCCGCATCAACAGACGGTCTAGATGTGGCAATTGGAAGGCTGAATTAGATGTCATGATTGAAGCGGATCGGCTGTGGAGAGGCCGAATCGGTGACAATGGACTTTAGCACTGATCCTATGTTTCACCCACGCGTTTCTCGTGACTCGCATTTCCCACCTGCCTCGTGATTTAACATCGAGCGGGACACGCCACTGCCGACAATGACGGATCAGGTGGAATCGGCGGGTGAGTCGTATAGCCTGTAGAAACAATTATCTTAGTCGGCTCTTAGTTTCTGGTGGCCGGCCTTTTGGACTCCTCAAGAGGCGCAATGCGATCTTCTATGTTTACGACAAAGACGATTCCATGGAAGAGAAAAAGGAGGAGACGAGAGCGAGTTGAGTTCCGGCTAGTGGATCGCGGTACAGGGAGCGACTCTTCGGTGGTGGGTAAGGGCAGGGTCACCGTCGAGATGGGTGCGGCCCCCGCGGACGGGGCCACCACTTGCGTGCGTCAATTGGTTTTGTCGATTCCAGCCATCGCTCACGCCGGTATGCGCGCCGGTAGCTATTTAACTCCTCGTAGAAGAGAGGAATTGCGTTTTATTTCCTCTTTTCTAAATGTTAAATGAGGAAGAGACAAATATGTTTGATGGTAAGATCTGTAGATAAATGTCTTGTTGAGTCGAGACACAAAATGATTATGCTCAGTTGTACTTCCAAACTCTTCGTCTTAATACTATGTTGATTTAAAGCTTCGAAGTTATGAGTATCCTTAATACTATATGCAGTGGATTCCAAATACGAGAAGTATAGCAGCGCGAGCGAATGAGTACGACACGATATATTAGGCTTCTCTGCCATGGAGAAGGAGATGAGCATAGAGGAATTTAGTATGCCTCGCATGACATATACAATCAAGCGGGCAACAACGAATATTACAAGTTCAAGACAATCACCTTAATCAATCTTCAATCGTTGCTGGCATAATGGTAATGAGGATGCATGCTTTTCTTCTGCAGACCGAGAGCTCTTCGGACGAAGGACAAAAGAAGAAAACAGTGGCTCAAGCACGATCTAGACTCGGAGGTTTTGGCACGAGAAACGAGTGTGTGGTTTCAAAGACCAACACTCGATCAAGAAGAAAGAATGATTCGGGAAGCATATCCAACCATGGAAATCCGTGGAAGAAGGATGAGTCGATCGGTGTCAGTTTCCAACTTGCAGGCACGTATTTGGCGGCCGACGACAGTCGTCGACCAGCGCCTCGCGGGCGGATGCCAAGGCCTCCGGCATGAATCTCTCGAAGGCGCAGCGATCCGCCCAATCCTTCAACAAGCTCTCTTGCCCCCACGTCTCCGGTATGCAAACACGGCCCGCCATCTCCACCCTGTGCCGCCTCAGCCTCTCCCGTCCACAGTCCTCGAGGCTCTTCCTCGCCTTCTTCGAGGCTGCCGGTCGAGGGCCACCGCTGCCGTCGTCCGCCGGTGATGTCGAGGCGGGATTGACGGGCTGGTCTATCGGAGAATCCATCATTAACCCTTGAAGAGCCGGTTGAGTCCGGGGCACGGAGGAGGAGCACGCGTCGGCATCGCAGCTCCTCTGGGGCATATCCTTCCCTCTCGTTTCTTCCATCGAATGGTGCTACTGCTGCTCGTAAGGAGGAGGATCATGTGGAAGAGGTTTTAGAAGGTGGGGTGGCGAACAAAGAGAGAGAGGGGATGCGTGGGGGAGAGGAGGGCACGTCGGAGCCAAGGGTTTCATGTGGTGCGCGGAGTAGCAACGTGGTCGGTTCGACGCTTTTGTGGAAGCTTCAGAAAGCAGAATCCGATTCCGTGGGCGCCGCTGCTCCAATGGTTTGCCTCCGGTGAACCAATTATTTTGCGGAAAAAATATAATAATAATATCATATAATTCTAAGTGGTGTGACGCATATAATATCATATAATAATAACATCATAACATCGAATTGATGAGTTATATAGGAAAAATTCTGCATATTTATAGACTTTCTTCTGCAAGCAGTGCTACCATAACATTCCTTTGAATCGAGAAGGTGGGTAAAGAATACATCCGAACACCAGAAGATGTATTTCTGTGGCATCAATAAATGAGAAGAGATGGAAGAAGTGGTAGAACTGACCAAGTGCACAAGATCCCTTCCATGGTTCATTTGAGTGCATATTTAAGTACGCCAGGGACATGAATGCGATAGAAGTAGTCCTCCCAATCGATGTGCTTGGGATCAAAATCGAACATCCAGGCCTCAGCGTCGTCCTTCTTCATTGCCATCCTCAACCTCTCCATGTTTAGGTCATCGAAGCTTCGAACAAGATAATAATAATCTTTACCCAAGAAAAATAATCTTGTGTGACCTGTCGAAAAAGGAAAAGACAGAAGAACATACTATCCTCTGAAGAAGGCATAGGGTTCGTAAAGGTCAACGAGATGCATCACGAACTTGTACTTCCGGTTGAGTTCATTGTATCCGCGAGCAAATCGTCCACAGGATAGCAGATTGATGAGGTGCAATACCTATCAAGAACAGACGCAACCATGCATTAGCTATGCGTCGAAATGCGTGGCTGTGGCAGAGCTATCTCATGCTTACTGACCCCCAGTGGCAGCTTGTGTCTCAGGGTCATGTAGATACGGAATCTGGTCATGTTTCTGATGACGGGAACCCTTCTCGTCTTGATGATTCTTCCGTCCTTCCCCACGCGAGGGTTCTCGAGGAAGTAACGATACGCGCTCTGCTCCAGAATGGCGTACGTCATTGGATTTCTGACGGAGGAGCCCATGTGGTAGATGAACTCGGACCGCTGATTCGAGTGAGCCGCCATGGTCACCATCATCGCGTTCACCACCATGTCCCCGGGTACCTGCGTTACGACCAACCTCAGCATGGATCCACTTCCAAGCGAGAGCTTGATCTGATCATGAAGACAGAACGAACCACATCCGCGACGATGTCGAGATCTCCAAACAAGCATGCGATCTTTTCCTTCACGTACCCCATGATCAGGCTGTCGATCGTCCTGCACCACGAGTAAACTGAGTCTATCTCTCGACTCACAGAATCTGGAATGCCAGTGGTTCCGCTGGTTCAAGTTTCATCACCTCGTTCCTTCGATCCAACCAGGAAGTGGGTCTCTGTGGACGCTTGTGATGATCGTCGGGCGCAAGATTACCAGAGGCAGATCTCCTCGGAAGTGTCCGAGCAGCATTTCACCCATTGCTTTGGTGCAAACGTAGGTGTTTGGCCAGCCAAAATACCTAGCTCTTTAGGATGCACAAGATGTTGAACGAAGAGAAGTCAGCATGCATGAGATCCAAATGAGTATACTACTTGATGGTTCGGATGAATCCACCTCTTCATCCCCAGTCGCTTCATGGCTAGCTTTTCGACCTCTTCGGTCGCATACTCTGCACGGAGCTCCCTCTTCTTCTTGTCCACCAACCTTAGTTCTGCTTCGATGTCCAAGTAGGAGCCCCCCTTGAGAGTCTCTCCCATGAGAAACTTTTTCTCCAAGATCAGCCCACTCTGCTCGCCAGCTACATAAGCTGGCCACGAGAAGAAGAAGAAGAGATCGGAATCAGCTTATCAGAACGCTATATAGAATCAACTCGAAATGCAACCTACCGGTAGAAACATGGAGGAGCATTTCGAGTCTCACGCATCGCCTCGCAAACTCCAAGATATGCTTAGCTCCGAGAGCATTGATGCCCAAAGACACATCGTATCTGCAAGTGATCAAGTAAAATAATGGTAATTCAAGGTCACTGCTAAAAGTTGCATCATCGAGGATGACATATGATGCACCTGTCGTCGAAGCTGGTGGTCGCTGCTACATTGACGACGATCCCCACTTCCTTCCACAACTTCTCTCTGAGATTGGAGTCTTGGATCCCTAAATCTTCCCGGACGATGTCTCCAGCCAAGGGGAACACCTTGCTTGCGACAAATTGATGGAATCCATCGCCATGTTTGTCTCTTAGAACCTTGAACAGGTCCTTTTCTAGTATCTGGAATGAAAAGATTTTGAATTTGACTATTTATTAGATGTAAGAAGATCCAAATCGGACTAGACTTTGACTTTATATGAATCTGAAGTCAAATAGAAAATATGATCCATATAGAAGAATAAACATATATATATATATATATGTCTGAATTAAATATATAAAGATTTTATAAATCTCAAAGCTATTAAGAGGAGGATTTTAATACATAATGGAACTCTAACATGGAAATTAAAATAGAGAAGATTTTGCAGTTATAATTTAAACATAGAAAATTAGAATAATGAATGTATCGTATATCGATAAACCAAAATTGAGATAAATGCCAATTACTTGCAGAAAAATGACTGCAAACTTTGGTTAAAAGAAAAAGAGAAACTTATTGAGGAACACATATTGGAAATTGATGCCATTTAGCAGGATACAACCGTATACGACTGTATACGAATACGAGTATTAATGCCTTACTGTATTGGCTTTGTATTGTAAGGGGAACTATCAATGCCTACTCATACGACCGTACACGAATACGAGTCATATACCAGTCCTTAATTACACAACTGAAACCTACCCGACCGTGTCTCCGCAGGGCGACTTGTGGAGCCCACGGGTGGTGAGGGCATAATGATTGCAACTGTGAGCTCCACAGAACGTGTTCATGAGGAAGCCACCTAATATGGTCAAGTTTTGGGCCTGCAGTTTTGGGACGCGGACATTTCCTATCCCTCCCAAATAATGTCCTCAACTAATGTTGGATCACATCAGTCTTCCCCTCGTTAATATTTGTACGATAAACGTTGCACCTCTCTCTCTCTCTCTCTCTCTATATATATATATATATATATATATATATATGTGGTTTTGTATATATATATATATATATATATATATATATATATATATATATATATATATATATATATATATATATATATATATATATATATATATATCTGAGGTTTTGGATATAAATTAGATATATACGACTGGTTATATGAAAAACTCCTCTATAATATACATTAAATTTGTCAAGCAACTTTATTCAGGCGGAGGAGAGAGAAAATTCAAAGTACTGTTGGCAAGTTGGAGGAGTGAGTGCACCTCAGTTTGCACACGCTGGTTGGCAGATGCGGCATCGGCGGCTCTGACGAGGAGGAAGAGCCTCTTCACCTCCGGTTGAACCCTCAGCAGCTTCTCCACGAATACTTCCATCCCAAACCAACAAAAAGACAAAGCAAAATACACAGAAAGGTCAGTAAACATTGTAAAGCACAGTCTGATGTCCTCCGGTCAGTGATTGTCTGAGACGAGTACTTTTTCCCAAGAAGCCAGTGGATCCAGTGATCAGAATGATCTTGTCCTTCAAGAACTCCACTATTCTGCTGCTTTCCATGTCAGAGCTCTTATCCTCACAGAGAGAGCGAGAGAGAGAGGATGGAATAGGTCACCTGAGGCAAAGTTGGGCATATAAATAGCTGGAGAGACAAGTAGAGGTAGAGTACAGGAAAGAATGGGAGTGGTTTAGATACGACTGAAGGGATCAGCCGACGAAGCTGGTGAGTGACCCTGACGACAAGAGGCATTGAATTGGACGCGAGACGAGTTACTCGTGTACCCCAACACTGTACCGGTGCTGTGCGACCGTTCACATGCATGCTTCGTCCTTCCTCACTGTTCCTTCGTGCACCTCCAGCTCCAGTTAAACCCTTCCTTCTTTCTGACTCATCTCTTTGGCTCAGACATTTTAACGCGTATGACAGACTTCAAAGGGTAAACCAATATAATAATGCATAGCATTTAGAGATAACAATGGTCCGGCGTGGTTAAATTGGATCATGATTGATGTATTTTCCTAAGCTGGTCGGGTTTCGTAGTCCCATGCATACAAATGATCACCTATCAAGATATTATGAGGTGGAGCCCGATACTGAGTGGGCAACAACCTACCACGATTTATACCTCTCTTTAAATTTTGTACGCCTTGGTTGGCAATCTTATGGATTTCACATCAGCTCACAAGGAATATTTATGGATGCACAGTTATCACAACTCCAAACCTCAGTTTTAGCAACCAAAGCTCCTATCAATCGAATACCAATCAACTCACCATTATCTTTCAAAGTTGGAGATCTCACCAACACAAAAAGAGATGATAAGGAACCAATGTAGCATAGTCTTTACAAAAATTTCACTTCTTGACATCAGTTTGCAGGTCTTTGGCTTGCTCATGAAGGTTTGAGTTCCTTCACCTACACATATTTATAGAATGACAGTAACAGCTGAGTTTCTAGATAAACTGCATGAGCAGGCGTGCGACTCAGATCAGAAGAAAAGAAAGTTTAGGTTACCATCTCCAACTCACTTTCACCAAACAAGATTTGCCTACCCATAAAATACATGTGTAACTCGGTTTCTTCTCGATCCCAGCATTGACTTCATCAAAGAAACATATCGGTTCCCATTAATGACAAAGTGGTGATCGAGCATCGGTCCAAGCAGGAAGGAGCTTCCCTGCAGACACCTGTAAACCAGCAGCAAGTGATATAAGTGCCAAGTGTGGAAAGATTAAATAAACATTAGATTGAGTGTTTGATTACTACAAGGAGTTCTGATGGAATTACGTTTGGGTATGGTCTTTGCATTTATGGCTTATGGTTCGTTAATTATGAGAGGGTGGCGGTGATGAATCAAAACTTCCTATTGTTTGGTGTCTCTACTATTCCCTCTTCTCTATCAATTGATAGATCTGTCAACTGATAAAGCGGCACGAAACACTGGTGCCAAGTTTATTTGTGTGCACTACGGCAGTAAAGAGTTGAAGATTGCTAATGCCCATTTGAGTACACAAGTGTCCTTTTTTACCTACTGGTGCTAAACTTTCTCAGGCACAGTAGGCTGAGTTCAACTTGAAGACTAGCTTTAACTTGTGTTGGTTGACCTAATTTTGACCTGTCATTGGATAAACATCATGGTGTCTTGCACTCCTGATGTTGATCTTTTGGCCATTCTTTGTCACCTGTAGTAGTTCAGATGGAACTTTCTTTTTTTCCTATGATATGCCGAAATGAAGAAACGAAACAGTCTTCTCATAACTACTAATTAATATATCAAATTAGTACAGATGTGACAATACACAAAAAATATATGATGGCTACACCTTCGAATCAATGAATCTAAAATGATGTTCTATAACCTCTATTCACAACGCAGCTCATGTCCATGGCTTCCAGGTGTCCATCTACATCATAGAGTAGCAACCACAGACTATCTTACCATGACACTAACATTCACCTTCTGTCTTATATACACAAAAAAACTATTCAATTTCATCATGTCATTAGGATTTGATGGTTATGTGCCTAACCTCTACTTAATCCTCCATAACGCTAACATATATTACTACCTACCTAGTTGTAATGGTAAAGGACCTACCTTAACTTGAGATCAGAACTTCAGCCATGGGAATAAAAAGAAGGAGACTAATAAACAATAATTTACTCCATTGGAGACTTTTACTCTTGGAGAACAAGAAAAGGGGAACATTTAATTCTGATGTTTATTGAGGGAGAAGGTTGATGACCAACCCACCGTGCATTGCCTGTTGACAGAAACAGATAACAATTCACATCATGAGGGATGACAACATTTAAGTGGTTCAGCCATTACGATAAAACTGTGGCACCTGACTGACTCCATATAGTTTGACCAAGAATTCAAAAATGCTTAACCTTGTTTTACTGCATTAACTTTTATGTACTGCATGTTTTCTCTCTCTGCCTTGAGACAACAGAAACAATTCTTAATAGAGAATGCAGTCTTTAAAGTCTCTAAGCTTACAATCAGATGGGTTACAATCAAATTCTATTTGAAACTGACTCAACAACTGTGAACAGAGAAATATTACATTTTATGGGTCGAATCCTTTCTCCCAGAGTTGGACTGTATTTTGCATAACGATCTAAATCGATCCTTTTCGTAGATTCTTGAAATCTTAATAAGTTCTTCTTTTGAAAACAAAAAGTCTCTAAGCTTATTCATCTACCATCACTCATATAATTGACCACAATCGTGTAGTCTTAAAGTCTAATACATCCTGGCACTCGAATTATCCAATCTTATCCTAATCCAAATCTTAGGTTTGTGTTCAAATACCATACAGGGTGGGTTGGATTAGCATCATATTGTATTGGAGTCGTAATGTGTTGGGTCAAGTTTTCAAGTTTTACAAAACTAAAATACATAAGATTATAAGTAAAAAAAAATTGTCTTATATTGACAAATTGGATCCATCTTCAAGATGATCATGTTATACTAATTACTCGGTTCGGTCTAAGTCAGTGTTGGAGTAATCCATTTTACATTGGCGATCAGTTGAGATTTATAAGCCACTGCAACTGAAAAAATAGTTTTGTCACTAAAATCTGCTAGTTGGCACTTCAGTCTAAAAGTTTAAATCTTGAGATGAGACATGATCTTTGGTTTTATATTCTTAACATTCCTCCTCATGTGTGAGTAGTAAATTGACTCAAACTCAAACACATGACACTTAAATTGATTGATCCTGTATGGTATTTGAACACAAACCTTTCACTCTACTACCATCCCCCATCTAAAAATTTAAGACATTAGATAAGACATGATCTTTCATTTTATATTTTTACAGAATCTTCCAAGGCCGATAAAGCAAATTGGTAGGTCATGATGCAATGAACCAAATATGGTGATTGGACATATCACATGTACAATTACAGAGTGGATGATGATATTGTTTTTTTTATAATTTTATATAAGAAACAAAAAAAAAATCATGATTCCATCACATAAACAATTGCATTGCTTGTTGTCAAATCTGCTAAAGATCATCATCCACCCCTCCAAAAACTCTTTGGATTGTAGTTTCAAATTTGTGAATGCTTCTTTACTTGTAGCATTTGAAACTGCCTTTATGTAGAAACAACAACATTTTTGCTTGACTAATCATTCTCTGTTTTATAGATCCACCAAAACCTCCATGAGGTTATAATTGGACTGACCCTTCATGAAAGCAGGAATTGCTTTCAGACAATGCTGACAGATGGGAATAATAAATGGTCACTGGACTTGTCACAAGTAAAACTGCAGTGTCATGAAAGCAAAGTGCGGATCAATGATGCACTTGGTGAGTTGAACTCACTAGTCACTGAAAGGAAAATGAGATACTGATGTGATGCGTGGTCAATGCAAGTCTTTGATATCATAAATGGTAGGTGACAAGTCAATGGCAAGACATATTAAGATGGACGTAGTTGTTAGGTGGAATTTTATGAGATTGTTGACCATTAACAGCAAAGCAATTAGGCAGCATATTAATTCCTCATCAAGTGTGCAATTATTATAAGAATATTTTGTGCTAGCTTAAGCTATTGGAGAAAATGATACCACAGCAAAACATTTCTATTATTATTCAAACAACTTAAGTTTTTAGGAAATGTGATAACCCAACTGATGATTTTATCATGATAGCAAAATATCAGAGCGGGAATTTGAGGATCGAACCATTGTATCAATCCACACTTGAGAGTGTGTCATGATGATAAAAGTATCTTAGTTATATATGTAAGATTCATATTTTGTGTACTAATCTTGTACTGGTCAGGGTTTGGACCGATACGATAATGTCAGTACACTGGTATGTATCGACTATCGAGTATAGAAAAAAATTCTAAAAACAGACTGGAAAACAAAAAATAGAAACAGCTAAATACAGAGTCTGTATCGCCTTGTATTGGACGGTACCAATCCTGTATCAAGCATAGCGCCTGGTTTATGCTGATCTGTGTATCGATAACCTGTCAGAGCCAATAGGTAAATACCCATCCATCCGTACTGTACCGGACCGGATGGTATTGCAAACCTTGATTATATAATAAGTTGATAAATGATAAAAGCATGACATGATTATGAATATCAAGCTATGAGAACGGAGAAGACACATAATTTGAAGAAAAGTTTGACAGTAATTATGACAACCAAAGTAAGAGTTCATCAACAAAAATATACAAGGATGAACCAAGTGAATTGTATTACGAGGGTTTGAGAAAAGTCGATTAACACAATCTTACCTCTGCAAGAAGAGATGTTTCTCTGGTGCAAAAGAACAATCATCATGTTATATCAAAGCTCTTCCTTGACACAGGATTGTTCAATTTACAGATGGTGTTCATATTCCATTGCCCACTGCATCACAGCAGCCTTAGTAGCACTGTCACAACAAAAGCAGATGCAGTAAACACCGTAATCCAAGCAGTAGTTCTATATTCTGCTCTGAAGATCAAGTAATGACTATAACAAGCCAGAGTCAGTGGATGACATCTTTTAGACAAAGCATTATTTTCATATCTATGCAAATTTACCATGCAAAACATCCTGGGACCAATATGGGCAACTACATCAGCTGGTATCAAGCAACAAATTTCACATGCACCAGACTTTCTCACTAGAAGAGCCTATGAGCAGAAAGCCATTTCCTTGGCCTACAGCCACCATTGTAACATGAGTTTTCAGTATTCTGTTTTTAGCACTTCAAGATCATATAATTGAAAAGCCTAAGAATGGACGGAATAGAAGCTTTCCACTAGGAAGGTAGCAAGCAATTTTAGTTGGACAGGAAGACAGTGAAATGCTTCCTTGTGCATCTTCTTTTTTGACAAATATCCCAAGTTTTACCACCAAATATTAGTGCTTTCAGATATATCTGGGAAGGTCAGAGTTCCATGGTCTTATATTTACAGAGTGAAATAGGAAATTTGATGGATTTCATAGCGTTCAACTTGTTTCTTTGTGATACATTAGTCTAAAAGCCAGATGTCATGTGGATGTGTAGGATTTTTGGCATAAAACTTGTTACAATTTCGTTCTGATCACAAGCCGCAGGCTGTGACCAAGTTCACCTGAGTGCTCTGCAATTTGTGACCATACCGAATGCACAATTTAATTGCAACACACTTCTTAAGTAAATGTTGTTTGTTAATCTATCTTTTCCTGTCTCCTATTGTCCTTTTCATCTTAATATTTAGGATTGCTCAACCTGATAAACCTCGTCATGTAGCTGAAATCAACAATGAATCCAAGAAAGAATAATCCACAGTGTCTGACAAAATGTCATACGAAGATGAGACAAATCGTTCGGTGGTATTCCTCTCCATGACCAGCAAACTCAAGGAATGGCTTACCCTACCTGGGTTGTGAGAGGTCAGAGTCTTACCTTTCGTTTCGCCTGTAGAAGGAGTCCCTTTTACACCGGAGATTGTTCTGACGTCGTCTTGACCGAGTGCAGAAACCCTTCGAGTGGGAATCCTAGCAATAGGCGATCGAGGTGCGGAGGATGAATGGGCTGCGCCGACGTGAGGATTCAAGGATTTCGTTTCACGCAGGTGGGAGACAAAGCCCCATCACAGCGACGGTGCGTTGGCTACATTACAAGCTTGAATCCATGACCATGGCGACGGCTTGCGACAAAGGCCGAGCTTTGGATGTCGCAAGTTGTCCGTCTCTTCTCCTGAGACGAGGAACAGGTTTTGTCCCTGAGAAGGGCTCCACCTGTCCTAATGTCGCCTGGCGTTTGAGTTGAGAACCTGTTTCCTGTCTCTGGGCGAATCCACAAGGGGAACCCACCCTGTCGAATCCGTCGGACGATCCTTCGGGTACGGACTTAAGCCACGATTTAACAACGACCAGGGGAACGTGACGCGCGCTGCCACCAGTCGTGTAGTAAGGCAGTGCGTGGAGTCGCGTCCCTTGAACCCTACATCCTTCACCGCGTTTCCGGCTCTTGCACTTGCGCTCGCCGTTTGCTTCTCGTACCGCTATCCGATCCCCCATTCTCCTCCTCTTCTGATCTTATCGTCATGGAGATCTGGGGTAATCGCTCTAACTTTTTGCTATTTATTTTCCTCCCCATCTCTCTTCTCTTTTCGTCCGCTTTAGTTGATATGATCGATTGTGGGTAGGGTTTCCTGTTCGATGAAATTGGCTATAATTATTTGCATTAATTCATACGAGCGCTGGTTTCTATTTCCCCTCTTAACACGCGATCGCTAATAATCTATTAACTTTTGGATGTTCGATTGGTTCTCTCTCTCTCTCTCTCATAATTTTTGTCGGTGTCAATGCCACTAAATGTTGCATCTGCATTTCGGAGGAGAATTTGTTCTGTCCTTTGGGTTCTTATTCTTCCTTCTTTTGGTCATCTTTATTTTCGCATGTCGTATCTATTTGCGTCTCACACAATGCGCTTGTGGTGTCACTGACAGTATCACAATTTATAATACAGCGAAAAAGTCTTTTTTTTTCATATAGTTTTCTTTTCCTCTGTGTACCTGAAGCAGTTCATTCTCCTGAGTTATCTTCACGGAACTTCTGGTGGAAAACTATGATGAATATGAGAAACCCTGTAGTGTAGCAGTGTCGTAGGAAAAAAAGGGGCGCTCAATGATAAGAATGCTCAAGGTTATTCCGGGGGTGAGTTTGTCTTTTAAAGTTGTTTGTTTAACATTATGAATGCTGATTATTATCAATGAGATGAAGAGTGAGCCAAAGCATCATGGTAATATTGATCCTGTGCAACCTGGTTTAAATGAGAAGCTTCCTATTTACTGTCCCCTTTTTACTATCGACAATCCTACCCCGCTCATCGCCCTCTTGACATTCTCCTCTGAACTGTCACGGAAAAACTATAAATAGAGTGTTTGATACAAGGTCTGCCGTACTGAAGCGTACCGCCCGGTACGGGTGGTACGTACCGGTCCGACAGGTTATCGGTACGCGGACCACCCGGTATCGCTATAGTGCTACAGTAGTATACTGTAGCACTGCCACAGTATGAAAAAAAATATAAATTTACTCGGTACATTAGGGTGTACCGCTCAATACACCTCGGTATACCGATCGGTACACCCGTACCGTACCGTACCGTACCGAGCCCGGGTTGAAACTCCGGTATGGTACGGTTTGGCGGACCTTGGTTTGATATAATGCTCGTGTATGTCTATGTTTTTCGATTTTGTCCCAGCATGTAAAAGGCTTGCAGTAGGCTTGACAGCCCCAGTCTGCTTGGCTTTTGTGGTTGTTTCAGATTTGTAAATATAGGTTGTGTGCAATCATCGTACAGAGGCAAAACTGGCCATAAACAGGTCATCTAGGCAATCATTTTGGGGGTTTTCTAGCTTCGCAAGGTGGTGTTGAGTGTCAGCTAGTGTAGCATCTAGGAGCTACCCGAGTGGCACATGGTTGGATGAGCCTTTGGGGTAGTGTCTAGGGCTGGTTCGTTGTCTGTTCCGCAACAATATCATGTGAGCACTTGTGGGGACTTTTGATCGTGGTGGATCACCTTGGACCTTTTGTAGCGTGATCGTTCGGAGCTTATGAAGTTCATGTTTGTAATTTGCAAGTGTTTGTTGAAATAGATGCTTATGGATCCTGAGTTAAACACTTTTTTAACCTGTCTTCTTTTTTATAGGTCTTTAAAGGACCAAGACTGATCCTTTGTGGATGAACACGCAAGGGTGTCATATGACTTAAGCAAAACCAGTTAAGTTCGTGACAAATCAGAGGAAGGAGAAGAAGAAGATGAGGAAGAGGATATTTTCATCCATTTGCAAATGTATAGTTTAGAAATATAAAAAAAATTAAAATGAGGTTGTAGAGAGTAAAAAGGGTTTCAAATAGTAATCTCCTTAAAGCACATAAATAACCTCTTTGCTTGTAAAGGTAAATCATCTACATTGATCCCCAAACCTTGTTTTGACAGGAGCTTTGTGCATTTGGATATCCTTTGTTACCAGTACTAATAAGATAGTGTGCATTCCTTGGCCACCATGTAGATGTGTTCTGCAGCAACATACTGGTTAACAGTTTCCGATTTGTGGCAATTGGGAACATTGAGCAATTGCCACATTGAGAAGTCACTGACTCGTGTTTATTTGTGAGAAATTCTCCCACTTGTAGTTGACAGGGGCTTCTAAAATGAATGTTCTTTCTTTCATATGGTTCATCTTCTTTATCTTGCTTTATTAATATGTTATTGAACTCACATAGGAAGCTGTGTTGTATATAAGTCGCATGAGGATGCATATATGCCTCGAAAACCAAGTTTCATTTTTTTTTCTCTGTTAAAAAAAAAAAATCTTATGTTGTGCACTCTGTTTCTCACCTGTAGCATTGTTTTGATTATTTTACCAAAAAATTTCAGGTCTGGAAATCAAACCGGAAGAAACTGTCAAGGACAATCCTGGAGAGGAACAAGTATGTGCATCTTTCTCAGGTGTTAAATGGGCACATATAAGATGAACAAATATCTTTATGACTTTCCTGTGGAAAGCAAATTTTCCTAGTAGTTCATTTCTAATGCTCAATGTAAACAGATGCTTGCTATTGTGGAGTTGAATAAGGCTGATAAGCAGAAGGCAAATAGGGATGTTGATGAGGATGACGACGATGAAGATGACAACGACGAAGACGGAGGAGGATGAATCTGATGATGACAAGGTGTGTGCTAGGGCTGTCAAAATATTTGTTTTTCATGTTTGATGAGTTTTTTCTTTTTCTTGCATCATCATTGTTTTGGAGGCCATCCTTTTCCTGGATCAATTTAGATCCTTAACATAGTCTATCAAATTTCACGAAGAAAGATATTTACTAATGCTTCATATTAGATCATCATCTAATCAGCATGCTTTCAAAATGTGAATGCTGTTGTTCATGGATAATCCTTATTGATATTCTTTCTTTCAGGAAGATCGTGGAAGATGACAACAAAAATGAAAGCTCAGATGAAGAAGATGAAGCTATTGGTAAAAGAGTACATAGCTTCTTATGCATATATATTCAGTTATCAGTTATTTGGATTCAACTGTTCAAATTACTGGGAAATATTTTGTAATTGTAATAGCTTTTTCCACAGGCTGGACCTTCTAATGAACGACCCGTTGGTTCTGCTTGCAAAACTCTCCTGTTTCTGAAGAAAGGTAGTATGTTAATAAGCAATGCTTATGATGTCATGGTTTTGTGAATCTCAATCCAAATTTATTTTCTCTTTCTTGGGGCTAAAACACTGATTGACCAATATTAAAATCACAGGCGATGCTTGTAAGAGAGAGGGCCATTCTGCGACACCCCGTCCTGCAAAACAAGGTGAAAAAATGCCTGCTAGCAATGGCAAGTATGTCTTTTGTTCGATTCTTGTTTCTTCTTAGATATGAACAATTCTTGTATACAGTTAACACACTTTGTTTTCTTTTCAGAACCTTCAATTCTGACGATGCTTTTGGCTTTCATAAATATATCTTTTTTTTTGGGTTTTCATATCAATTTTTTTAATCTAACATATCTGCTTGGACAGGGAATAACTTGTTCTCGTCATCATATCTATCCACTCGGCACCCCCATCAGCTCTAAACCTGGAATCCTAGCCCATTTCTTTCGGTCAAGAGGTTCTTTACTGCTATATACTTTACTATGTACAAGATTGGCATCTCGAGACACCCAATAAACGAAAAGGATCTGCCTGCTGCGTTTCGACGCTAACTCTTGTCTTTGAAGAAGGAATCGGTGGACTACCATGCGCGACTTCAAATACGACTCTTCCTTGCCATGTTTGTTGTGCAGGAGATGGACAAGAACATGAACAGGGTAGTAGCAGAGCCTGTTGGCATCTCCCAAAGGCTCCTCAACTTCCTCCTCCGTCAAGGTCAGCCAAACCTTGCCGGTAATACCCAGCAAGGAGACAGCAGCCGTTTCAAAGGCCAATTCTCCATGTCTCAGCATGTGGAGACTCGCGTCCCAGTTACTGTCTACAAAGACGGCAAGCTCGGTTTCACTCCTCGGGTGGAAGTGCCGGTGGAGTACCAGGAACCCAGTGGATCCGCGAAGCTCCGGGAATCGAGATCAGCCAAGAAGGAAGTAGACGTAGCAGTTGAGGCAGTAGCCGCCGAAGCAACCCCACCACCACCGCCCAAGAAGGTTGCCAAGAAGTCCGTCTCGATCAAGGTTGAAATTGAAGACAGAGATGTCATCAAGAAAAAACCATCCATGTCGGCGAGGAGCGACGCAGGAGAGAAGAAGTGGCTCTGGATGTGAAAGCTGAAGAAGAAAGAAACCATGGAGTCCGCCATGCGAGGAAGGCAGACGACAAGTCAAATGTACTCGTGAAGCAGCAGAAATCCTTTGCCAAGCATGTTGTACTCTTTCGTGGAGTCCGTGAATGTAATATGTGTGTGCTTGGGTTGCTCGGTTTCTTCGCGTCCTCTTCTCCGATACGTGTCGGTTATGTGCTTGTGAGCGTGACCGTGATTAACTCGGAGATCAGGAATAAACCCGGTTTATTCCTGATCGAACCGGCATCCGGTTCGGAATTGGATCGGATGGGCTCCGCACCTTATAAATGCTCGGTCTCCGACGCGACGAGGGTTTCCGTGGCCGACTCGTTATTCCTCCTCCTCCTCCCCTCTTTTGCCATCGCAGCCGATCTTTCCTTCTCCGCCGACCGGCTTCCCTTGTCTTTCTTATCGCTTCCGATCTCCACTTCTGCTACGCTGAGACCGTCGCCATGGTGAGAAAGGCGGCCACCGATGACCACCGATCCTCCGCTTCGGCGGTCTCTTCTTCGAGGCCGGGTAAGTCCAAGGAATCCGCCGCCGTCCCCAAGAAGGAGAAGATCTCCGTCTCCGCCATGCTTGCGTCCATGGACAAGCCCAAACCCTCCTCCTCCGCCGCATCCAAGAAGTCCAAGCCCAAACCCAAGCCTTCCTCCTACATCGATGGCATCGATCTGCCCCCCTCCGACGATGAGGAGGAGGAGATGGCCGAGGACGAGGTCGCCAAACGTAAAGCTCGATCCGCTGTTACCGACCTCGCTGCCGCCACCTTCTCGGACAAGGAGCTCAAGAAGCGGGAGAAGAAGGACCTTCTTGTTGCGCAAGCGGCCGAGCTGGCGCGGCAGGAGGTCCTCAAGGACGACCATGACGCCTTCACGGTGGTTCTTGGGGCCCGTGCCTCCGCCCTCGACCCTGATGGGCAGGACGCGGCGGCCGATGCTAACGTTCGGGATATTACCATCGAGAACTTCTCGGTTTCGGCTCGCGGTAAGGAACTGCTGAAGAACGCCTCTGTTAAAATCTCCCACGGGAAAAGATACGGCCTCGTCGGACCCAACGGGATGGGGAAGTCCACTCTTTTAAAGCTTCTTGCTTGGAGGAAGATACCCGTCCCACGGAATATCGATGTGCTCCTCGTCGAGCAGGAGGTGGTTGGTGATGACCGAACCGCCCTTGAGGCGGTCGTGTCCGCTAACGAGGAGCTCGTGAGGCTTCGCAAGGAGGTTGCCGCCCTGTCTGAGAAGCCCGAAGGGGGAAATAATGATGACGACGATGATAGCGGAGAAAAGCTCGCCGAATTGTACGACAGGTTGCAGATTTTGGGCTCCGACGCTGCAGAGGCCCAGGCGTCGAAGATCTTGGCTGGATTGGGGTTCACCAAGGAGATGCAGCGCCGGCCGACCAAGTCCTTCAGCGGAGGGTGGAGGATGAGGATATCTTTGGCCAGAGCTCTTTTTGTGCAGCCGACCTTGTTACTTCTTGATGAGCCTACTAACCATCTTGATCTCAGAGCAGTGCTTTGGCTTGAGGAGTACCTTTGCCGCTGGAAGAAGACGCTGGTCGTGGTGTCCCATGACCGTGACTTCCTTAACACAGTTTGCAATGAGATCATTCATCTCCATGAGCTGAAGCTCAATGTCTACCGTGGGAACTTTGATGATTTCGAGAGTGGCTACGAGCAGAAACGCAAAGAAACAAACAAGAAGTATGAGGTTTATGAGAAGCAGATGAAAGCTGCAAAGAAGACAGGCAGCAAGGCTAGGCAGGACAAGGTTGATGAGCGGGCCAAGTTCGCTGCTGCCAAGGCGGCAAAGAGCAAAGCAAAGGGTAAGGTGGAAGATGATGATGCACCCCCACCCGAGGTTCCCAAGCGGTGGAGAGATTACAGTGTGGAGTTCCACTTCCCAGAGCCTACTGAGCTCACGCCACCACTTTTGCAGCTTATTGACGTCAGCTTCAGCTATCCTAACAGGGAGGATTTCAGGCTTTCTGATGTTGATGTGGGCATTGATATGGGGACAAGGGTTGCCATTGTGGGGCCTAATGGTGCTGGAAAATCTACTCTGCTCAATTTGCTGGCAGGGGACTTGGTGCCCACTGAAGGAGAGGTGCGCAGGAGCCAAAAGCTGCGGATTGGGAGGTATTCCCAGCATTTTGTTGACCTATTGACAATGGATGAGAACGCAGTCCAGTATCTCCTCCGTCTTCATCCAGAGCAAGAAGGATTTAGCAAGCAAGAGGCAGTGCGTGCTAAACTTGGGAAGTTTGGCCTCCCCAGCCACAATCACCTCACACCTATTGCCAAACTATCGGGAGGCCAGAAGGCCCGAGTTGTTTTCACTTCTATATCAATGTCTAAGCCTCATATTCTTCTGCTGGATGAGCCCACAAATCATCTAGACATGCAGAGTATCGATGCGTTGGCAGATGCACTGCAGGAGTTCACTGGTGGTGTTGTTTTGGTGAGCCATGATGCTCGTTTAATATCACGTGTGTGCGAGGATGAAGAGAACAGTGAGATATGGGTTGTGGAAGAAGGTACTGTAAGAAAATTCCCTGGTAGTTTCGAGGAGTACAAGGAAGATCTTCTGAAAGAAATAAAAGCGGAGGTCGACGAGTGAATGATTGGTGCTGCTCTGAAGTGAGTTATCTACAATTGGTTCCGTATACGATAGCCTATTTCCAGCTTCAAACATTTTAAAATAATATCCTTTGACAATTTTGGCAGCATTTCTCTTTGTTGTGTGATAGTCATTTAAACAGGTAAAATTCTAAAAACATATGTACTACATGGTTCCCAAGTCTGACTTTTTTGCTGTAGTACATTGAGTGTTGTCTCTGTGGACATGTTGCAGTTGTCCTTTATTTGTGGAGTTTTATCTTATATGCAATTGAAGGATAAGAATATATATGTCAGCTTGTTTGGTAATCATGTTTTAAGAGTGTCAATACACTGGATAAGATTTGTGTATGAGTAATTAATTTTGCAAGTTGTGGTTTTGTCCAACTTTATCCATTGTATCATTAAGACTTAAATTTATTCTTTGGATTGGTCAATCTAGTAATTTTTGTTGCTTGTGCCTGTTGTAGGCATTTCATATAGCTAACATAGGATTAGCACTAACATACTGCATTTTGAATGATTGATGACAGTGATTGTTACATGTAATGGTTAATTCCTCAAGAACTTTAAAGGAATCGGTGAAGTTTCACTATGGTAGTTCTGCCAGATGATTCACATCTTAAGGAATGTGTTCCATTTCATCGAACAAACAATTCAACTGTCTATTGTACAAATAGGCCTTTAATATGCCATTGAAAAATTTTCCATGTGCTTAACAAGAATGACTCTAGGCCTTTAATATGCCATTGAAAAATTTTGCATGTGCTTAAAAAGAATGACTCCAGGTGTTGGAGTTTTGACTGAAAATTTGCGAGCCAGGTTAGTTGATTTGTAACCAATTAGGTATTTTTTCCCCTAATTATGTCCTGATTTTCATTTCTTGTTATTAGATTTTAGGAAAGAAATATGTCATGTTCCATGTTTGGTTGTCGTTTACGTATTGGTTTATTTTTCTTTTAATATGCTTTCTAAAATGACACAATCAAACATGGAATATGAAATATTCATTTCCTAGAATTTAATAGCAAGAAATGGTAATCAGTTAATCAGGGCATGATTACGGAAGAAATATCTAGTTGATTACAAGGTTAGATTTGAATAGTCTTTGCCGAAAGAGAGAGATAACAGTCCTTTTAGGAATCCCTGATATTTTATTTTCGTTTGATTTTATGATCTCAAGTTACAAATTTTCAAGTAGGTGATAGGTTTACTTTTTGGTTCCTTAATGGCTTGAATTTGTAGTGTGTTCGAGTCACATGCACTATGCTGTGGATTATTTTCTTTTTTTGGTGGCTGTGTAATCTTAGAACTGGACCGACAAATTTATCAGAGAGGAACTTAGGATAATAAAATGGTTAAAAAATTCAAGTTTCTGTTACCATAAGGACACTATTAAAAGATAACTTGTTCATTCTATGATAGTGCATCTCTTAATAGCAAGGAGAGAGATGGTTGAAACTGGATATGATGGAGCACATTGTGTTCTGCTTCAGTCTTTTGTTCTTTTTTGATCAGCCCTTCAGTGTTAATTCAAGAGCATGACACCTCAAGGCTTTTCAGTAGGATTTAATTTGCTGAACTTTTGTATGGTTAAGAATGAGGACTCTTTGATGCATTCATGTTGGAACTGATGATCTATTTCAATTGTGCGAGAAGCTACAGTTCTGGCCAAGCAACTGCTCTCTATGTTGTGGATACCTCACTGAAGATTTGGTTGGGGAGAATTCAGGCTTGTAAGGATGTCTTCACTCTTTATTTTCTTTTGTGTTGTATAACACCATACTTTCTTAATGTGTTGTATTATCTTCATATTTAGTTATAATTCATTTTTCATTGGAGTTTCTTGTTGTTTTTACAACTCATTTAACATGTTCTGATTTCCTGTAGAAATACTCACACAGCCTGATTGTTTCTTAAATTCCTGTTCATCCAAATTTCCATAGTGGAGAGTCTCAGTGAGATGATCCAAGATCATCCAAATTTCCATCATGTCCCTTCTATGGTTTAGGTAACATCAACACAATCTTTTCACAGATACTTAATCTCAATCCTTACTTGTAGACTGACAAACCAAACACTGGAGGAGTTATTACAATTTTTTTTTTCTCATCTAAGAAAAGAAAAAACTGTGTGATGGCCTGTTTAAGCATATGTCTCTCCACATTTCAAAGTTCATTTGGAGGAAGAATGCTGAAAATAAAGACAATATATTTGTTTGATTTCATCTTCATCCACAACATTCTATCACTTAAATTGATTCATGTTTCCTAGAAATATGCAGCAATTTACATCAAGCACCACAGTCCAAAACCATAGAGTGACATGATATAGAAATCTCTTTGTACATGTCCCCTGCAAACTTACACACAGGTAGGTTGGCCAAGGAATCATAGAATTGCAACTAAGATGACTCCTTAATCGAGGCATTCAAAGAAAGAAACACTCGTAGAAATATATGTTCTCATCTTGGTGTCACAGAGCCAAGGAAATCACTATGTTGGCATCCTTCAACACAATATATGTATATATATATCACACTCTAATTATTGGGTGATGTCTATGGATAGCAGAGGTCAAAATCGAGGACAGGTCTCAATCTCACGAGCTAAGTCCTTGGCCAACCTATCCGCTCGATCATCTTGTCCTCCGGCGAAGTTGTAGACTCGAAATGCCAGCTGAAAAGCCCTCCACAGCATCGTGGAGAGGCCATTAGATTTGGACTTGGTTTCTCCACCCATTTCCCTCGTCTCCTGTGGGTAAAAGGAATTCAACATTGAGAAACACACAGAGGTCAACATTTTAGCAAGGCCACAAGTAATTAACAATATCTGGATGGAAATGTCAGTATCATGCAACCAAAATGCCAAGAACAGAGCGAAATCATGTGGGAGAATCATCGACAAATAATTCTTCAATTCATCTTGTTTGTCTTCTCCGTTACTCTCATGCTGAAAGCTGGATCCCAGCTGACGGTTTATAACTAGGTGGAGATTAATGGATGGGTCAGCTGAAGGTCAGGTTTATAACTAGGTGGAGATTAATGGATGGGAAAGTTTGCCAAGACAACAAGGACGGTGAAGCTTCCCTACCTCGAGCGCCATTTCTATGCAATCCGATGATAAATCAACCATGCCTTCCTTGATCCTTACGAGGACGGTGAAGTCAAACTCTATTTTGTGGTTTTTGAATCGTTTAGAATCTTCTTCTTTGTTGCGTTCTATCACTTCCATTGCTTCCTTGATCTGCATACGAAAAAATGATCAGATACCACCATACAAATAATAAAGTTCACAGTCGATCAATCATGTAGGTATTAGTTCATCAACATTTTACCAAGTTACCTTGTTGAAGTAGCATTCGACCTTGGCAAGCTGCTGGGCAATAGGAGCAGCTAAACTCCATCCCTTTAATGTAGTGACCACTGCATCCAGCTTCATATATAGAGCTGCTGCCATCCTAATGGTCTCCAATTTCTTTGAGGGAAAGCCTTCAAACCTAGCCAGAACCTGCAGCCACGAAAAACTTATAATAAATAGCAGAAGACTTTCTTCGCCTTAAGACACATAGCTGAAGCTAAAAAATATATATACAACCAAATGGAAAGATCAGTTCCCTAATCTTGAGAAGCATTAAGTTTTGGTTCCTTATGGAGATGGCTTCAAAGTATTTGACCCGTCTAATGCTCTCAGGGATGAGGGATCACCCCAACCATTATCTCCCAAAAAGAAAACATATACTTGAGTTACCACTAATGTTAATTTGCAGCAAAAAAGTGTCAAGTCTGCTCTACCTGTGTTTCATCAGTCAGGTTTTCAAGTTGTTGTTCCACATGCTGGTGAAATTTTAACAGAACCTTCATGTCCTTGGTCTCAAAGGAATTAATCGAGGATCTCAGCTCCATAATAGATGCCGAATGCTTTTCAACATCTTCTTCAATTTTCCGAAAGTAGGCTGATCTAATCGATGCAAGCAAATACAATGTAACTGATATTGAACTATGCCAATCCCCCAAAATCACAAGCCCTGCCCTCTAACTATAAGAATTTGAGATTTCGGTTATACTTACCTCTTTGTCATCTCAGCTAATGCATCAGCCATTCCCTGAGACTTTCCATCAGAGCAGTTTCCAGTCTGACTTTTCCTTCCATTGGATGCTTTGCCATCCAAACTACAGCCCTCCACCTTTTCTTTTAGAAGCCTGTATAAACTTCCCATTTGCGTAGATCTTTTCAGTTTGGTACTAGTTTTCTTTGCATTGTTTGCTTTTGCCACACTCAGCGGAGGTGGTGGTGGTGGTGCAGATCCTTTTGGAGATGGCAAGGATGGCATTTGATTTGATGATGCAAATGGTGTTGGTGGGGATGCTGGCAACACACAACCTCTAGGTGGAGAGGGTGGTGGAGGGACTGGTGCAGACTTGTTGAGCAGCAAGGGAGAGGATGATAGTTGTGGAGAAGGTGAAGGTTCTTTGTTAAGTTGCACTGGTGATAGTGGTGGAGAAAATGAGGTTTGAATTTTTGGTGCACTTGCTGCTGAGGATGATTGTGGTGAGACAAACAAGGATGTTTCAGAAGGTTCACAAGTACAGACATGATCACTATCATCTATGGCCATAGCATATGCAACCGGTTCCATCTCCATTCCAGAATATCTAGGTGAACCAAAGAACCATGGTATTCCAGTTAAAACCATAGGCGAAGGAGGTGGTGCAGGAGTTGGCGATAAATGTGTTGCTCTCACGCGTAAGATTGGCAGAGTTGGGGGGACCAGAATAGTGGAATCAGAAGTCTTGCTACTATCATCCTCATCCCGGTTAATGTTAACAGCATGTGAGACTTGCTCTGTACAAGTTGGTCGAAGTGTACCTGGTGTAGAAGACTCAAACATGTCGGACGGTAGAGATGATGAGGCTGGTGGTGTTGAGACAAGTGTTGCATCTTCATAAGTTTCACTTCCATCAGCATGACCATCACTTCCAATCTCAGCATATGATATTGGCTTCAGAACCATGGTAGCATCTAGTGAATCCAGCTCAAGCTCATCAGTTATGTTTTCTGTTTGAGTCACAGCCTTGGATCTGTGATCTAATACTAAAGGGAAAAGATGGAAGGAAAGCCGCTTCAAACCCAGAGGTTTTAACTTTCCAACAGCCTGAAGCCGTAGAGGATGGAGAAGAGGTGGCAGGTAGGCAATATTTTGGCTACCCTTGAGATTTGGGTTCACTTCTGATGGTTCCGGTAGCACTGAAGTTGGTGATTGTGGCTTGTCACAGTGGTCTGGCTTGATGAGATCTTCCTCTGATTTCAAGGTACTAGCTGAACCCTTCTTCATAAGATCAAACATTTCTTTTATATGTATGTTCATGCGATCAAGCCTGTTGAGGACTACCACACCTAAAATATGAAACAAAAATCATCAAAAGAGCAACAGTGTTTTTGTATAGCAGTCATTTGTTCCTCGTATCACTTGATTAAACATAGAAGGGGAGCTTGAGCTTACCAAGTTGTTCAAACTTTAAATCTTCTACATCTGCCTCCTCAAATGTGATCTTGTCTGACTCGCGACATTTTTTGACCCATAAATCTCCAGCAAGTTTGAGTACCTTGTAGAACTGCAATAATACCTGTAACATCTTTGCTTTAAATTAAACATTGGACATGTACACGTCATTTTACGCATAACATATAGAAATCAAGTATGTTTCCAGCATACTAAACCTGTATTAGAGATTCGCGATCAGAATTAGAGATCTGAATGGATGTCGTACACTTGTCATACAATTTTTGCAGATCCTCTAAAGTGGCCAATAACAACTACAAGATAGCTAAATATACATTAGAATCTATATTGACGAAAAGGAGATGATAAGATGACCGCAGCATATTAACTTTAATTAAAAAAAAAAAGCTTCTATGCTTCTCAATAGTCGATCACCATGCTGGAGAAAAAAGTCAGATACCAAATTTTTGGAGGCAAACATTCACCAGCTTATTTTGAAGCAATTGGCATTCATTTATTATTACAATTAACTTTCTGCCACAAGGAATTCGTTATTCTACAGTAGCATGGATCTTATTTAGACAAGTGATTTCTTAGATATTTTAGTTTTTCTTTAGACAAGTTTTTTCCTTCTTTCTAACTTGTCTGAACACATAGACATGATCATAACTCAAATTCTCATGAGGCGAAAGCACAAAGAACATTTTCATCAAAAACAGGAAGAACAAGGACCATAATCATCTTGATTCCTAGAAGTCAAACAAGGTTGCATATGCTCTCTTTACTGGTCTTGCCTGACAAATTTGTGTTTTTAGTCATATGCTTGTTTCTCATCTTAGAGTTGCAGTCTCTAACAGTATGACTGGTACTGGACAGATTGGATGTTAAGTGGATAGGAACTTCATTTTATTTTTTGGTGTTATGGCAGACTTATCATTTTCTTGGCAAATACAATGGTAGAAATTCTAAGAAGGTTTAATTAGAAGGTCCTGACTTGTGCATCCAACATAGAGAAAGATAGGGAACAGACATGTAGCAGTTTGCCAAGTAAATTGATTCCACAAATGCTTTCTTGGTGCCAAATAAATTACGACTCATTGTTTAAATGTTAAGAATGTCGTCCACATTTAGGATCACAATATATAGGGAAAGGATACACATTATGTGCTCTTATTTCTCACTTAGGATATTCTTTAAGAATTTTGAAACGAAGAACATTTGCCTATCATCATAATTGTATCCAAAGACTAGATATAGTTTTCATAGATGATAAAATAAGAGAAAATTATTTATGATGGTATATACATGTTTTCTTGGTTCCAAATAAATTACGACTCATTGTTTAAATGTTAAGAATGTCGTCCACATTTAGGATCGCAGTATATAGGGAAAGGACACATTATGTGTTCTTATTTTTCACTTAGGATATTCCTTAAGAATTTAGAAATGAAGAACATTTGTCTATCGTCATCATTGTATCCAAAGACTAGATGTAATTTTCATAGGCGATAAAATAAGAAAAAATTATTTATGATGGTATATACATGATGTGATGAGGAGATCTACAGATGATTTACTTAGAAAAACTGAGATAATTAGCATCAGTGATATCAAGAGTGAAAAAAGAAAGCTTATTAGAGTTTATTAGACACTATAAGTAAAGATTGAAATGCTCGCTCTTATTTAACTCGGATCAAATAGTTGGAACATTGTGGGTTATTATTGTTGTGGTAGTGCACCCAAAGCCGGTAAAGGAGTGAGCCAACTTTGATCGGCAGGGATGAAATGTCACAAGGTACATACCTCATGTAATGTCAGCGACGCATTCGGATGAGGCAGGTCGAGGTTGTGCCTCAACCTCAAGATCTTGCTCTTCAGGGTTCCCACGAGTTCAGAGTTGCTTTTAACTCCACCGACCTCCTTCTTGGCCGTCACCACCCTTGCCAACCCCTTTTGCAGGACCTTCCCCTCCTGCATCAGACCACGAAGTTATCCGAGATGTGCTCGCATCCCCCTACCCTTTGAGCTCAAGCTCAGAACAGCTGGCGGGTGCATGCTCTCACCTGCGCGGGACGGCGGTGGAGGACCGACAGCGCCGGCACGGCATGGTCGATGACGGCAGGCTGCATGACGAACTCTTCCCGTCTCTACTTCTTACAATGCCGGGCCAATTTCGTCGACCATCTCCGGGCCCGAACCGCCGCCCGTCGTATCCAGATCCTGCGTGGATGGATCAACGGGTGTTAGGTGGCGCCGATCGGAGCGGAGACCCGAACAAGGTCGTCGAGCTGATGAGGAGGCAAAAGGTCGAACACCAAGAACAAAGGCGGACGGAGTGGAATAATGACGTCTTTGAGCGTGACGAAGCGCGCTCTTCCGGAAGGCGAGAGAAGACGAGAGAGAGATGAGGAGGAGGAGGAACGGAACGGGGGAGAAGGCGGCGGACGTGCCGTGTGCACCGAGCCGTCGCCCGGCCCCGTCCATGAGGACACAAAGGAGGGAGAACAAACTGCGGATAGCTCGCGCGGTGGTTCGAAAGGAGCGGCCGGCACGGTAGCGCGTTATCGCCCTGCGGCTCCTATTTTGGGCACTCACTGCAGTTGGTAGGGGATTAAGTTGATCGGATTTGGAACGCGTAGAAGCAGCAAAATAATGGTATTAATCTAAATACATGTATAATTAGTCGGATTTGGATTGGAGAACTGTAATTATATTTTAATGTAATTAGTGTTCATATTTTATATATTATTATTTTGAACTATAAGAGTATGGGTGAATTCAGGCACACGTTAGTTGGAATCCAAAGAAATCTAAATAGAAGTCAAGATATTGATCTGATAGCAAATATATTGACACCATTCCATACCTAATTGTCATGTGAAGAGCACCTAATCGGGTCACGTGAAGGTTGGTGTGGACGGAAAAGGCTCAATTCACCCTCGCTTGTTTGCCCTCGTGGATAACAGTCCAAGGGAGGTCGTTCGGACCTGTCTCCCTCTTGTCACTTATGTGAATAAAATATCAAAGGAGGACATTGAGGTAGTTACAGGTTGTCCCACCTGATAAGGGTAAAAATGGCGATGTGACCACCATGACGTCAGTCACGTTTGGACGACACGTTGCCCGAGGAAATAAGCATTAACGCCAACCGAGGCTCGCCCATATCCTGCGGCAGCCGGTTCTCCACGCAACCCCAGTGGCAATGTCAGACGCCATCAAGGTACGGTCCTGCCTCCTGCAGGCAGCCACATCAGGTAACATCAGACTCATCTATAAATACCCCAGAGTTCTATACGAACAGGGGGGACGGGGAGACAACACTTGTATGGAGGCATTCCCTCCTCATAAACCCCCTCCACTTCGCTAACTTGATCGTCGGAGGGGTCGGGCCGAGCCTCCGACCCGACCTGTGTGCAGGTCCGAGACGGTGTAGCCTCTTCCCGGCGCTGCGGCGGAGCTTCCTCCCGACCCGACCTCCCGACCCGAACCACCGTGCTCGGCCGCCGGGAGACCCCGAGGGACGCCGCCCGAGATCCCCGACATCCGGACCCCCGAACCGAGCCGCGTCAGCCACGGCTAGAACAGTTGCTTCCCGCAACACCACCAATGGACCAAATATAAAAACTAATCCTTGACGCTACATCGAAGGCTCTCTTCCCAAGAAAATAACTCACCTAATATAGACCTCGACCATTAACTTGAGCGTCAGATGGATCGGGTCAGAAAAATTCTCCTGACATCGATCTTAGTATAGGTAGTTTCCCAAGAGATCGATACCTCCACATTGAAACCACCTCGGGATCACCTCGGATCCACCTTAGAGCCATCAAGGAGTCACCTTGGACATCCTTGTTGTCGAGAAACCTGGACAGAGCATCACATGCGTAGTGAAAGAATAGAAAAACAAAATCCTAGATTTCCCAAAGAAAATGTTTCTCATCGTCATGCGAAGATTGGTGCACAAAATAAAATACAAAACCAAAAAGGCAGTATCAATTCAGTAGAACATACTACTACCTTTTGCGCCCATATGTCACTGTACGACACCTCAAACGCTCTAATCTACCGCACCTTCCCGACAACACTTAGAGGCTCGACATGAGAATGGTACACTCGCTTGAAGCCACTCTCAATCGGCTTTGCTTAACTTATAAAAGAGTTCAAGCTCTATTTCTTCGAGAATATACGCCTAAGGTCATTGACGATGATGCCGCTCGGATTTAGGCAAGGGGAAGAAGCGGCACTCTTAGACTTCATCGCTTGATTCACTAACGAAATTCAATTATGCAAGAAGTCCATCTGTCACTCGTGATTTAAGCTTTCATGATGAGGCTCAGGCCCTCTCGCTTTTTATGGTCATTAGTGGAGAGGCCATTGACGATGGTATCCGAGGTCCTCTAGAGGGCTAACTAAAATATAATCACGAAGGCAATGGTCTCAAATAAGTGTAAGGAGACACACAAGCAGCCACAGCAGGAGCGACCACCATCAGCCCCAACCCCAAGGTCACAAAGGCAAAGAAAACATGACTGACTCGAGTTGCCTTGCCCATGGTTTGAATCGACTCCCTTGAACATTACAAGAACTGAGCTCTTCTTATAATTAAAGGAAAAAGAGTTTTTGAAGGGCCCTCAACCGATGAAGATGTTATTGGAGAGAAGGGACAAATTTATGTACTATCATTTTCACTACGATTATGACCATGACACGGAAGACTATTGTGATTTAAAGGAACGAATTGAAGAGCTCATTCATCGGGGATACCTCGGGAGGTTCATTCGGAGGTCCTGGGAATTTTTGCCTTGACCTTAAAGGCTAGTGGAGAGGCAAATCAATGTCATCATCGGTGGACCTACCTCGAGAGGAGATAACTCCTCAGGTTGCAAAGCCTATGCCCGAGCTACCATCGAAAAGCACTTGAGGTCAAAAGATAACTGGAAATAACCTTTAAGGAAGAAGAGACGGAGTACCTCGACCAAAACTATGACAATACTTTGGTAGTCTATGTAAAAATGATTAATGCTCGAATAAAGAAGGTCATGATCGACATAGGTAGCTCAGCCAACATCCTCTACCTTGATATTTTTCAAAAACTTAGGCTCTCAATTAATGATCTCACCCCTATGATTTCTTCATTGATGGGATTCATTGATGACTCCATCTCCCTTCTCGAGACTATGAGCCTACACATTATATTTGGGAAAGAGCCCTGCTCCAAAATGGTGATGACCAAATTTATTATGGTTGATATCCCCTTTGTTAGTTACAGGTGCCTTGCAAGCTAATCACGTGAGTGATGATGACTCGTTGCACGGTTTTTTTAGTTATTATTATTATGATATTTTTCTCACATTATTTTGGATGATGAATATATTATGATGTCCTTGGATCTATGCAATAAGAGTTGGATCATGATGAGATCATGATAATGAGATAAATTCACCTATAAACAAAAACTTAAATATTTTCGATCATAGGTTACTCGAGAGGGACACAGTGATAGTTGGACAGACCAGTGTACTATATACACATCCATATGATGGAAGTAGTTGGTTTCATAGCTGATGGGGACACTAGGGATATAATGCAGGTGCTTATTGGAGAATGAGTTCATTGAATGATATGCTCACAGAATGTTGGATTGTTAATGATACCTCATCACCAGACAGCGATTTCGTGGTTCTAGTTATGTATCTAATCCTTAGACTTAAGACACCAAAGATGCCTTGTATGAGTACTCTACTATTTAATATTGGACTTATAGGTCTAGAAGTTTCAGATCTAACATAACTAATCATCAGGAGTGATAACCAACCTTACGAGGGCAATTGAGTGTCAATAGAGGATCATCTACACTCGATATCATGAGAAGAATATCTCGTATGTTCTCGCCTAGGCAAATCCTTAATCAGGGTCATTCAGATTGAGAGAGAATGAGTTCTCTAGGAGAATTCGATTACAGTAAGGCCCGAGTAAATTCCATATGAGCCTGACAGGGTAACTAAGGGTAGATAGGTCCAATTAATTAGATCCATTGTACCATCTAGAGTAGTATAGTGGTCTAGTACATCCATAGTCGATGAGTTGAGTGAATATCCAATAAGCTCATGTTTTATTGGATCCATTGGGTGAGACCCAATAAGAGCTTATAGTAGATAGTTGGATAGAGATCCAATTTCCATTAAGCTATGGATAATTGGATGGAGATCCAGTATCCAATATGTTATGGTAATTGGATGAAGATCTAGCATTCAATATGATAGAGATCCAATACCCAATAGGGCAGTATCCATTAAGGTTAGCAAATAGGGCTCTCTATAAAAGGGATATGGGACTAAATAGGTTATAAGGCTGAACCCCTTTAGCCACTACCTCCCTAACCACCCCCCATCTTCCTCCAATGATCTGCCCCCTCTCTAGCATGAGAGGACAGCAAGAGAGTTGCCCCTTTACTGGTGCCCCTATTTGCATGGTGGTGTACAAAAGCGAAGAAAGAACGTCTTACGCGAGGTGATGCATCGTCGCTTCATCCATCATGTGGATCACCGCTAGAGAGGAGCTTGCAATAACTCCTTCATCTACAGACTTGGATCTAAAATTTTGGAGATACACGATCTCCCCTATGTGAGAGCGTCTTACGAATCTTACGCAGTTTTCGGTTTCATAATTTTTTCGCTCTCAATAGTCGCACGTGATTTGATATAAATATGCTTTTAGGTAATCGATTTTTATTTTATATTTTCGCTGTGCATATGATGCTCTCCCAAGTTTCCCAACAGTGATATTAGAGCCAGGTTGTTCGTGCGACGATTGGTTACTAATTACATGTGTTATGTTGAATCACGTAGAATCAATTTTTGCGTAAAGTTTTATGTTTAATACTGATCGTAGATTTGAATTGCATTTGATCTGGCATTTAAAGGGTCATGTCTAGTTTGTCGTCAAAATGATTGACATAAAATTGGGAAAAGGGCAGCAAATGTTGCAGCCCTACAACGATTGTTGTAGCCCTGCGGCGTTGGTAGAAGGCTGCTTTCAGCCTTGGCCAAGAGCAGAACTTGTTGCTCTCGGCCTTGCCAAGGCTACATGGCTAAGCAAAGCCCTTGTAGCCATGGATTCCTGGCTGCAAGAGGGACCATGGCGGCTAAGGTTTCCTAGTTGCTAGGGGTACCCAACAGCCATGGTTTCTTGGCTGCCCAAGCAACCCATGCGGTCAGGGTTTCTTAGAGACCTAGAGTACTCTACAGTGTGGATACTGTAGAGTTTCGTAATTGGATTAAAAAATTAATCCAAGTCTAATTAATTAAATTATTTAATTAATTACTATCTAATAGTCATATATCTTTGTGTACATAAGATGTATGATGTGGATAGATGATCATAGGCCATGTGTGATAATGTGTGTATGTGATTATTATTATTAAGATATGCGAGCTTTCCTCTCTCCCTCATGTATCTGGTATATACTTCTATCTTTCTCAGTGTTATACCTCCCATTAAGATCAAGACTTCTAATATATGTGATATATATATTTATGAGCCTGTGTGCTTGTAATTAAGTTGTAATTACAGAGAAGGCATGACGGAAGCATAAAGATGCTAACGGGACCTAAGAGGACGAGGCGAATGATCATCAGGCATGGAGATACACCGAGGTGCCAATAATACCGATGAGGATGAGACAGATAATCATTGGGCATGGAGATGCATCAAGACATATTTAGATATTTTTGTTCGTGATCAAGCCTTTAGCTTGGGCCTAATCACTTTAGGGTTTGGTTCATGATCATCTGGTGTGGATGTGTATGCATATATAATATATATATATACATATATATACATATATATATATATACATATATATACATATACATATATATACATATACATATATATACATATATATATATATATATATATATATCTACCGTTTGTACAAGATTTAAAACTTCCAGACCTATAAATTTAGTATCAAAGAACGGAGTACTCAAATAAGACATCTTTGGTGTCTCAAGTCTAAAAATCAGATACATAACTAGGACTACAGAATCGCTGTCTGACGATGAGGTGTTATTAATCATCCAACATTTCGTAAGTAAATCATTTAGTAGAATCATTCTTCAATGAGCACATGCACTATATCTCTAGTGTCCTCACACAAGCGACTATAAGACTAGCTACCTTCATCATATGGACGGGTATATAATACACCGATCTGTCCAGTTACCTCGTTGTCCTTCTCGAGTAAATTATGACCAGAAATATTTAGGATCTGTGTTTAAAGACAAATTAGTCTCATTATCATGATCTCATCATGATCCAATTCTCATTGTATAGATTCTAAGGACATCACAATGTATTCATCATATAATATAAAGTGAGAAAATATTATTATTAATATTAACCAAAAGAGATTATATAATATATTACACGTGTCAACACTCATGTGAGGGCTTGTAGAGCACCTATAATTAGCAGAAATATCTCGAGGTGTGTGAGTCGAGAAATCCAACCTGCACTAAGATAAATCTGTTATGACAAAGGCATAGGGTGAAATGTGCCCGAGACATGTGAGTTAGGAAACTCAAATCATACCAAGATAAATCTCGAGGTGTGTGAGTCGAGAAATCCAACCTGCACTAAAATAACTCTACTATGACGAAGGCATAAGGTGAAATGTGCCCGAGGCATGTGAGTTAGGAAACCTGAACCATACCAAGATAAATTCGCTATGATGGAGGCACAGGGCAAAATATGCCCGAGGCATGTGAATCGAAAAATCCAACTAGCTCCAAGAGAAATACACTATGGCGAAGGCATAGGGTGAAATGTGCCGGAGGCATGTGAGTCAAGAAACTTGACTCGTGCCAAATCCTCTACGATAGAGGCATAGGGTGAAATGTATCAAGGCGTGTGAGTCGAAAAACCTAACCCACACTAAGATAAATCTGCTACAGTTGAGGAATAGGGCAAAATACACTCAAGGTGTGTGAGTTGGAAAACCCGACCCATGTTAAGAGAAATCTACTATGATGGAAGCGTAGGACGAAATGTACCGAAGGCATGTGAGTTAGGAGACCCAACCCATGCCTATATGTGTCTCCTTCATGCTACAGCGAAACAGGTTGACGATGGGCCTATCGGATGAATTAAGCATCACACTCTGAACCCCTCTAACAGGAGCCTCGAAGCACGCCTTCAGAAGGGAGACAAATGATAGGGAATATATTGACGATCAATCACCATCCGACACCTAATTACCACGTGGAGGCTGGCATGGATGGGAAAGGCCTAAGTTACCATCCGCTTGTCTGCCTCCATGGACAACGGTCCAAGGGAGGTTGTTCGAGCCTATCTCCTCCCTTTCGCCCATATGGACAAAACGTCAAAGAGAGACATTAAGGTAGTTACAAGCTATCCCCTTAGTGAACTAGGTATAAAAGCTATTCCCCGACATTATGTCAGAGAGCTCTCTTCCCAAGGAAAAAAACCCTCACTCAATATAGACCTCGACCACTAACTTAAGCGTCGGAAGGACCGGGTTGAAAAAATTCTCCCGACATCAATTTTAGTGCATGTAGATCCCCGAGAGATCGATACCTCCTTCAAACCACCTCGAAGTCATCAAAGAGCCACCCTCGATATCCCTGTGCCTTTAGGTCCAAATCACATTAGATCAACTCAGACGCCAACGACGAAATTCTTAACATGCTCCAAACAAACTTCTCATCTTCCTCAGGCAAACACCCTTTTTGTGTCACACTTGCCTCCTGAGATTTCCACAAGTTTCGACAGGTAATGAGCTCCGGCGTCCATACAGATTAGCAGATAGGTCACAGCCAAGATATGTGAAGGATTTTGTCTTCCTTTTATATGTAAGTCATAACAGATATGTATAAAATCCTCTTTCAAAGCCACCAAAATGCATTTTTTTCTGCAAGAAAATGCAAGAACAGTAATTCTAAAAGCTAGAACTACTATCTACTCCATACAAGAACAGTAATTCTAAATGCGATAATTCATATTATTAGTCAGTTAGTTGTCATTATTATTTCAGTAATTTAATTTGAGAATTCAGGATTTACACGTGGAGAGCACGTACACAATGCAGAGTTGCCACGTGGCAGTCGTGGATACGCTAAAATTCCAGGAAGCATTTCGAATTAATAGATCCGACAAGAGGACAGGGTAAATAAATAAAAGAAGGATCCGACCCGTTTACAATGGCACGACACTGGAACAAACATCGTTCCAAGCCTCAAGTGACAATACAATCGGTGAAGATTCTGCCCGAATTAATAGATCCAACAAGAGGACAGGATAAATAAATAAAAAAAGGATCCGACCCGTTTACAATGGCGACACTGGAACAAAGATCGTTCCAAACCTCAAAAGACAATACAATCAATGAAGATTCTGGAAGCATCTCGAATTAATATATCAACACACTCTCTGGCTGCAGTCTCCCAAGTTCTTGAAAAGCCTTGGAGGATCGATACACCTAAAACAAGACCATAAATATATCATGCCAGGTTCTTGAAATTGACTGATACTAGAGAGACCGACCACAATTACACAATTTGGTTCACCTTATGTGCAATACAAACAGATGAAAAAGAGCTGATGACAAAGATTGTAATATCCCCAGTATGACATGCTGTAGCAATCTTTCAAGGCAGAGTCGCTACTGCTGGTGTTTGCCATATTGCAATTTAGTCACAGAAAACAATATCTTCTCCCTGATCCTAGGTAGCATTAAAACCCAACAAATAAAAAGGATAAAAAAGCTTGTGACAGTAGTCATCCAAAAGAAAGGCACCGTGCTATCTGATGTAACACTAAACCATTAAGTTCGGCATAAATTTACTTACGGCAAGAAGAGTACTTAGAAAGCAAAAACTTCAGAAAGATACAAGCAGAAATCTGTATCCGATACAATGATAAGAGATTGAGTCATGATGTGATGTTAACCATCAAGAGTTACCCTAGCCTATCTAAACATGGACACCAGCCAACAAGATTCATGTGCTAATTCGATGACCTTTGTGTTCTAAATACATCAAATATGGGTTCCAATTCCCAAAAGAGAGAAGTTTTCTCACGGAAATTTTACTTCAAACAACTCAGCACAAAGACAAGCTCTAAACCACTTTCATTCTCAGTCATATGGAATCTGAATGTATGCGGCATCACAGACAAAAGGAACGTCAGCATACATCCCTCCTAGTGCACACCTCATGCACTCCAGCACCGTGAACAAGTAAGCAAATGCAACCGCAGTCCAGAAATGCATTCCAATCTTGCCCCAGTACACAGCAAGCGGCATCCAACGGCTCACGGTTCCTATAACCTGGAGGGCTATCTCGAGCAGCATACCCATTACAACATGAAAACGGAAATAGTGCGGCCATTCTTTCCTCCTCACCACCCCGAGGTAGGCAGCAAAGAAGTAGGCCATAAGGAACCAGCTAGGCAAACGCCCAATGGAGCCAAGGAAGGGATAAGTAAGGAACTTGAAGTCCTCTAGAAAAGGATGGAGATGGAAAGCAGTCTCTGCATACATCCATGTCTCATGGAGGGGCATGAGGTAAGGTACGCAGGCTACGGCTCTCCACCACCACCTTGGCTTCTTTGTCATTGGAGGATAGCGAAAGCTCACAGGGACATCCTTTGATGCTCTAGGAACCATGCGGTGTCTGGGGCCTGAACTGCAGAGTTTAGGGAAAACAGGAACCAGACTTGAAAGACTTCCATGATGTCCACTTTGGAAGGAGGACAACACACTTGAGAAATGTGTGACAGTGCAACCTGCAAATATGTAAATACACTATAAAACTGCCCAGAAACCTAGGAGCACCAGAGACTTGTGTCTTGTATTTCCAACCATTTCTCAGGATATTAGAATGAGGAATCACTAGGAGCACCAGAGACTTGCATGGTTCTAAAGGTACTATTACTGAACCAAGATATTAGAAATTGAAATTAAGATGCATTATGCAGTTGTGATTCACATGGAAAACAGCACTATTTGTCTGATCATTCTCATACAACTTGGGATAATATATTTTGTTAAGCTCACTATGGCACACTTTCCATTCAAGATAGCCAACGTCATCTACTCATCTAATTCAAAAAAGTGAGTCAAGTAAACATGGGAAGATGTTTACAATCCATAAAAACCTAAAATGATAAAACAATAAGCTTTGATCTCATACGTTACATTACGGAAGGCAAAACAAGAAAAAATAGTCTAAATACAATATAAACATTTTCAAAGGAAATGTATAGACGTTGTGACTAGGATCTAAGTTGGTTAAGATAAATATTGTAAGGAAAGTTAGAGAAGATTTTACTAGAAACAATACAACAAAATTCTTAAGTTATTAGGTTGTGGCATGACTCTAAATGCTAAATGCTCTTGAGTTATTAGAGATATTGAAATATAGTATTATATGATGCCACAACATATCTAAGACGTAAGTGCTTACTGCTGTTGTTTCTGTTTTTCTTTTTTTTATAGCTTGGACTGCAAACTGGACAAGATATTGATCCCATATCAGGGGTGATGTTAGTGCACAAGGTTGTGGCATGACTCTAAGTGTCTAATACATATGTTAAAAAAAATGCAAAACCAAGATCTATGTAAACCAGGTATATACACATACCTCTTGAGGACAAGGGGTCAAACTCCTGAGAAGCAGCACACAAATTCTTAACCTTCGGAGATGCTGAAAATGCCCGATCGTGGGAAAAGTAAGACATATTGGAGTAATTAATTGCCTTGCAAGGCCCAGGTTTCAACGCGACACATCCATTCAGAATCATGTCCTTATCAGCTGGACCAATAACCTAATCTTTTAGCATTAAGTATACACAAAATCAGGTGCTCATTATACCAAGCATAATTAAACAGTAACCACCGAGTAAGACGAACCAGTAATATACATCAAAATTAGAGCATGACAGACAAACACAGATTGAATAGATTTTCAGTGATGATAGGAACAATGACGTGTCCATTTACTAGTCCATGTGTCCTAACTTCATTTAAAGCATAAGCTATTAGCATGATAATTGGTAGAGAAGAAACAATAAAGGAGGAGATAAGCAAAGATACTTTATGATGAGTTTAATAGCTCCAACTGCATCTTTACCAAAATAAATGCAGATATAACTTCAGTACAGTTGAATGACAGACAGCAATCTTTGCATCTAAGGACTACAAGGGCTAAAACATGAAAATAAGTTCCTGATATGATCTGATTGCTTTACACAAACAATGAAGGATAGATTGGCCATATACTTCGAATCTAGTCAAATATTTGAGTTGAGCACCCGATAGACATACCACAGGAGTAATGCTAAAACCATTTAGTTAATATGAAGAGAAGCAACATAATACAACAAATTACAAATATACTGATTTCTTTTATTAAGCAAGCAAAACACGTGTCTCATGGAAATTAGATCTCATTGCTTCTTGAACACTAATGACATCTTATACAAAAAGTCATGCGCCTATACAATACTTTTCTTGACAAATAAACATGTTATGCAATACTGACATCTTATATAAATAAACAACTTTTGTTGACGAGCTATAGAAAAACATTTATCATCAAACCAAATTGATCTACAATCAGTACAGTATCATGGATATCAAAATAAAGAGGCAAACAGACATTAAAATACATAAGTGAGAATAATATGCCATGAGAAAATTAATGTATGTAAAGTAGATATATACATTCATTTACCATACAACGCAAATGGTCAAATGGAGATGGCACAGATGTGGCTATCATTTTTTTTTTCAAATGACACAAAGTTCGAGCTCCTTGTAAACCCTGGTTCTTAGCTATCATCCATGTTCCTCATTTGGTTTAGCCTCTAAAGAAAATATCAGTCAACAATGACATGCATAGCAATTAACATCAGATGCTAGTAAGATATGCAAACTTCCAACATTAATTGGATTCGTGGTATTTGTCTTTTGAGGGTATTCATGTAACTTCAAGCTTGCATATAGTTTTGTATGCTATCATATATTTCCAAAGGAAGCAATAAAGAATCCATGGACACCTACTATACATATGATGCCCTCCTCTAGTTTAATCTGGACGAGAATAGGAGCCACGGGACTCATTATGATAACCCAATGACCCTGATAAACCACCTAAGTGCCAATGGAAGTAACTGGACCATGGATCAATCCTCAATTTTTGCGGGTCCATCATGCCAAAACCACTTTTTGGCTACCTGAACTATAAGTAGTAGACAGACCAGTATATAATACTGATGTGGAATGTTCTAGTGGATTAATTGGGTTGAATGTTTTCCACGAAGCATGTTTGTTAGTTTGGACAGCCAATGTATTAGGTTAATATAATTCCCCTAGTCTATGTAGCCTTTGGGGTTTGCATGACATTCGCATTGTTCATCGTCTACATAATCTTCTGATCAGTTCGCATCTAATGCACAATTACAAGAAAAGAGATCCCTACCGTAGAAGAAATCTCCAAAGAGAACAGCAATTGCAAGTTCAATAAACCGAAATTATCCATGCTGCAGATCATCAACATCACAAGACGCTTTAACTAAGCAGGAAATGAAAAGAACCTAACTTACAACCTACAGAAACCAACGGGCGAGAGAAGCGAAGGGCAGAGAATAGAGAGGAGAAGAAGCGGTTACCTTGGCGACAAGGATTTGGTGGTCGTCGTAGACGTCGGCGGCGGATGTCTCGGAGGCGGAGGCCCTCGACGAAGGAGCGAGTGGGGCGGTGATGAAGTCGAGACTGGCGGTAGGGCGAGAACTTTGTGTGAGAAGAGACGGCGACGGGAAACCAAGTGGGGATTGAGGGGATAAGGGTTTTATATTATATTATTATTATATTATAATATATATATATATATATATATAATATAATTATTGAATATTATATTATAATATATATATATATATATATATAATATAGCTATTGATTGTAATCTCTGTTGAGAAATATACGAGTGGGACGGATTAATAATCCCAATAATAAACAATGCTACTTTAGCTCGAAGTTAAACTGTCTTCATTTTTTGCCGTTTACTAAGTTATACGCAATAACAAACCATAAAACTCTAAATATTGGGATTTATATTTACTATGTTTAAATAAGATATTTTTAAAAGCATACATACATATATATATATATATATATATATATATATTGAGAATTAGATATATTATTTAACTAAGTAAAGGCTCAAAGATTGGAAAAGACTCATGCAACAGCCTCAACAATCGAAATAATATTCGTTATTTCTGTATAAATTACATGAAATATTCTTTTATCATCACAATATAGTCTCCAAATTAGAGATTCATAATTCTGGCATCACATCACTTGGTTATTTTTATCAACCTCAATAAGTAAATTTTTATTATGAGTTTTTACATGTGTATCCTCTGAAAGTATGAAAAACATTGTACATACCCCCTTTAAATTTTGATATGGCATATATATTTCTCCAGTTATTAAGATTCTTTTACATAATTTTGTTTTAAAAGACATATAGATACCTAAAATATTCTTGATATTCTGATATTAATGTTATTAATGCCAACTAGAATTTTAATTGAGTTATTGGTGAAAATTAACTACAATGAGGTTGGCATTAATTTTCCAATTTTGAATAGATATGTATGCTAAACATAAAATCTAGAGGGATAATTATGATATTTAGGGATCAACTACATTCTATACATACATACATACATATGCAATTTTACCTTTTTCTTATGTCCTGAAAGTTGAAGCAACTCTTCAGAGTAAAGATTTATAATTCATCCCTTGTAATTCATTAATCAATCAATCCAACAGTAACCATGCTACTTATCTCTGAACTCTCTGCCCTTTCTTCTGCCTATTACAATTGGACTCATTGCACACTATAAACTGGATTTCAGCAGGTCCACTTTCTGCTCCTTTGCCGCATAGCCTGTTTTAAGCATTGCAAGGCAAGGTATGCATTGCTGAAAGCAATGAGGTGAAAAGTGGAAGTCTTAACATATCAAACAACAAAGCTTGAAACAACTTGTTCAGCTTGTTAAAACTTCATCAGGAAATCTCATGAGATTCTCAGATTGAAGAGGAAAGTGCTAGAGAAATCTCAGAAACTTCCATAAATGAGTCATGAGTAGGACATAAAAGAAATTAATCTTATCCTGTTTCAATATAAATATGATCATGTGCTAATATATCTACTACCAATTCCTTCATAACAACAATCTCGTCATAGTACAAAGAACAATATATCTTTCAAAAGATGGAGCCATGAGATGAATTGAATAAGGGGTTCAACTGGCCTACAACACAACCGACACTAACCAGCAACCACATCTTGAACCTAGCAGGATGAAACTGAAAATTTCTCAAAAAGAAACAATGTATATCTAAAGTCTATGGTTTCCTCAAGAATTTTACATGTTGCAGCAGGCAGTGGCTGTTCTACGGATTCCGCCAACCTGATAAATTGCACAAACAACAGTTATACTGGCCCCACATTTCTCTATCCATGCATGAAGCATTGTTGCAACAAAGGGTGCGAGTAGTCCACATACTTATCCCACAAACCCTTGTACTTCTCCATGCCAATCTTCAGCCATGGTTTCATGTTCCCATTATAGTGCAATACTGCACCATTTTTTATGAGCAATGGGTCAACATTCGTATACCCCAATCCTAGGACATGCCATTTGGCATCCAACTTCTCAACCAGCCCATAGAAGGCCAGAAGTCCAGGAGGCAATGTTCCAAGCTTCCAGAGGGTGTGGTCAGCATTATGCTCCTGCCAGTAGTGATATATGCCGGTTACGTTCTTCTTTCGCCACTCCCCCAAATCAAGGACGTTCATTCCAAATGCCCACCCACATGCATCAGGATCAAAATGTGCACGTATCAGGGGATGGGAGTAGTTCAGATATTTATGGAACCTGTGGAACGTCTCCATGCAAGTCTCAACAGCACCCATCACATTTCCATTAAGGTCAATTGTAAACAACTTTGAGAGATCCTTCTGGACTACTACATCATCATCGAGAAACACGACCTTTTGCAACGCTGGATAGACTTCTGGGATATAGAACCGCAGGTGGTTTAGCATTGATAAGTACTTTGGGTTCCTAAACTTAATAGGTGTTCGGTTATCACCAGTTCCAGAAAAGTAGAAGTTCTGTGTTTCAGAGTTCTGAAGCTGCTTTAGAACTGGTACATATGAGGCATTGAGCCAGCTAAAGTCCTCCACCTTCTGGACCTCGATGGTTGCACCTCGAAAATTGTTCATGGAGAACCAGGCCTTCATTGGAGTATAATTCACCTCATCTGTGACCAGGTGGAACACAATCTTATCTGGATTCTTCGAGTTCATACTGGTAGAGTTAACCACAACTGATGTAGCAAGGACGTTGTCAGAGAAGATACAATAATGATAGAGATTATTGTCTCTCAGCTTCTCCAAACTGTGCTTCCGTTCCAACAAGTCTCTCTGAAGATTTGGATTCCCAAACCATTCCATGGTGAGCCTGATACCAAGACAATAGAGGCCTTTTGGAAGTTCTTCAGCAGCTATCTGCCCATACTTGGTGTTCTTTTCAGCCTCCGATTTCATCTTCTCATTCAGAGACTGGAACTGACCTCTCATCTTCATAATCATGGTTGCACTGTCATAATGGAGTTGCTGGGCTTGGTAGAGGAAGAGAGCCATATCATGAATTGCTGTTTCCCATTCTTCTGCAGTTAATGGGGTCGCCATTGTTGCAGACTTGGACAGAAGAGCTTGACATTTCCGGATTTGGGCACTAAGCTCAGCTGCAAACTGGAGATTATTGCTATCTTTAGAGATGATAACTAAAGCCTTTGCAAGAGATATTTGGTCTACCATCTGCCTTGTGAATGAATGCGGATTCAGCATTTCATCTGTAATGTTCAGACCTTCAATAAGCCTAGTGTCGTGAAATTTCTGCAGCAAAAACATCAAGGTTTCAAGGGTTAGCAGAACGATTGGCACACATGAATCAACTAGATGTATTAAAGAATATGATAAGAGTAAAAAAAGATGATTTTTCCTTAATCTTGAAAATATCCTGTTAATTGCAGGGGATCTAACAAGAATACAGTTTAATTCCAAAACCTTTACCAAGACAAAGAACAGTGGCATATTCAGCCAGTAAATGACAGAACAATGCATGTTAATTGTACATCAGAAACAAAAAACTGTGATCAGACTTCAAATTCTTCACTTAGAGGATGTATTCACTTTTGATTCAGAGAAAGTGTGCCAAAGGATTCTAAAATATGATGAATGATAATACAGTTGATTATCCAAGTTATAGTATGTATGGGTGACTGGAAAAAGCAAGATAGTTAAATAATTTTGCCCAGCAAACATTACGACATGCCTTGTTGCCATGCAGAGAAAGATTTCTCCATTAAGACCATTGCTATATCCTGGTTAGGTCATGTTCCCAATCTTATCATGAAAGACCACTAAAATATTAGCATTAAGCCTATCATGCATAATGTGTGCTGGACAAGTTGAGCTAATAAGCTTTCAATCTTCCTTTCTTTTATTGGTTAGAAGCACTTCAGTTCAACACCAATTCCACAACTCACTTGCAGCCTGGTTGCATTATGTAAGAAAAGAGGCCAGAGGCGAATAATTCAGCTTCTTAGATGTGTGCTCTTTGCCATTCTTTTTCTCTCACTTCTCTTTTGTTGCTGGTTTAATATAATTTCTGTTTGTTTGGTTAAAAAAAAAAAAGAGCGCATTTTCACACTCTTGATTGTTCTGTGATGTTCTTGGATGAGTATCTGTTGATCCAAATCAGCCACTAGGATAAGGGGTGATAGAATTTTCCTGGTCATGTGAAAATGTAATTTAAGCACATAAAAACATGAAGCAATCCTTCTTCCTGGACCAGAAATATATATATATATATATATATATATATATACACACACACACACACACACACACACACATACACCGTTGAAGCAATAAATATTTGTCAATGACTAAAGAGCTTAGTTTCGTATAAGCTAAAAGAAAAAACTACTAAAGAGCTTAGTTTGGTATGAGCTAAAAGAAAAACCTTGATAGTTCTGGACTCCTAAAGTCAAACAATAAATGTACATCTATTTGTCTCCATCCTCTTTTAATAATGTAAATACAAAACCAATTTTGGTTTCTATTCCCACAGCAAACAATATTTTAAATCAAGTTAAAATAATAAGAATTAAAATAATTTAACATAAAGTTGAGTTGTCAGGAAAACCAAACTTTTAACTAGAGACTTGACCACCTTTTAGGTGATATAACAGCGATGAGGCCATTAGCATGTTCCGTTCCTCGGTGATTCTTATCAAGGGACATAAGATTTGAAAATCTATATGAAACTATAATAGCTTCAAGAAATATGTAACACCTTTCTGACAGAATCCAACTGCCCTCTTCATAAGGTATCTTTGTTCAATCTCAAGAAACAAAAATCACTTTACCTCCCAAGTTATATATATATATATATATATATATATATATATATATATATATATATATATATATATATATATATATATATATATATATATATATATATATATATATATATATATATATATATATATATATATATATATATATATATATATATATATATATATATATATATATATATATATATATATATATATATATATATATATATATATATATATATATATATATATATATATATATATATATATATATATATATATATATATATATATATATAGAGAGAGAGAGAGAGAGAGAGAGAGAGAGAGAGAGAAAGAGAGCAGGTTTTTAACTGCAAAAGGAAGATAAAAAATCAACCTATGATGCAAGAAAAGAGTGATGTGTTTAACGGATATATCTGCCCGACCTATTTCATCCATTAAGGATAAAGAACAAAAGATTCATAATGATGATATATATTATGGATAGAAAGAAAAAAAAAGCTATTTAATAATAATAGGTAATTTACTTTTAAAGATAAAACAGAATGTATTAGTAGATTTGTTTGTAGAATTAGGGCATGTGAGGTAAAGGAAACTTTGAAGACAATGGAAATACATAAGAGTGTAGTATCTGATGATATTTCTATTAAGATTTGGAGTCTAAAACATCTAAGCGTATTTTGGTTAACTAGTTTATCTTGCAAAATATTGAAAACTAGAGAAACATCTAATGATTAGACAGAAGTTATTTCGTACTAATATCTAAGAATAAGGGTGGTATTCAATGTTGCTCAAGTTATAGAGGAACTAAGCTACTGAGCTATATATACTATGAAACTTTGAGAGAGGATGATTTAAATTATAGAGGAACTCAGCTAATGAGAGCATTTATTGGATTGCTACAGTTAAAGCGCTGAGACAATCCCTAAATACTCGTGAGGTTTTTCTTGTCAATTGTCAGGATCCTTTTTAGCATATGTCTGATGAAAAAACAAATCAACAATTTAACATTTAGATAGTAACAACAGAGAAAGCAATAGAAAACATGAGCTTTACATAGTTAAACAATACAGCCTATAGCCGTAAGACATGGTCATTAATCTTTTCACCATTTAGAATTTTTATTAGAATTGAGGGCTTTCAAAAAGGATGGGGCAACATGAATGCGGAGAAACAATGTAGTAAAATAATCTTTAACCACCAAGGAAGAGCCCATTTGACAGCACCATCAATGCAAGTACAAGCAGATTCACCGTTGCAAGTACAAGTATAGCATGGATGTGCAAATGGGAGCCAGCATGAGGTGATGGTGGATGCCATTGGTGCTAGCCATGTCTAAGCTGTGATTGGATTCAACAAGATGGACTGCGATGCAATTGCTAAAAACGAAAGCTGTTGGACAAGCCCATCAATCATCACTAAAAACACTTGTCTAGGATATGGAATATGTCCATACGAAGATAGTTGTTGTTAATTAGAATGTATTATGTGGCAATATGCTCCTTACCAATCATTACAAATCAAGAAACGAGAGCATACGGTAAGTTGATCATTCATAACAACTACCTGGCATGAATAACTTTTGAATGCAACTTTATCATGTACGTGATCTTATAATCCTCTAGAAAGAAATAAAAAGATATTCTAGAAATCATTTCTTGGAGGCATTTGAAAGAAAAAAACAGAACATTTCGAACATGGTAATGAATTCAATCGTCGATTTCAAACGAAAACCAAACACAACAAGATTGATGCCATGAGACGTCAACACCAAAAAAAGAGTTCGAAAGAAATCACGGATCCAAAGTTCTCCCCCATCTCGTGACTCCAAAGTGAAAACGATCCGTACAAGCACAAACAAGACATTTTTACGACATCTAAAGTATCGAGTCTAAAGATCCCACCTGGCGGATCAACGGCAGCGCGGATCTCGGCAGCTTCTCGCGACTGAGCATCACGAGGAGCAGGAGCACCCCAAGGCCGCCGACCACCAGCCACATCCAGACGCTGGAAATCCATCGCCGCCTCGTCGGCCGACGGAGATCGAACGGTCTCCGCCTCATCCCCCCTCAGAGCCGGCGAAGACAACCGACACGATCCAACACGCCACCGACACGCATCTCCGGAGAGATCCGGAGGGGTGGCACTTCAGATTCCAGAACCAAGGCTCAGGGTTAGGGTTAGGGTTAGGGTTAGGGGCAGAGGCAGGAAGATCGTCGTCTCTCCAAGCTGCTGCTTCCGCGGCCGGTCTTAGGAGGAGGAGAGTGTGAGCTGCATCGCTGCCATGTCCGTCTCCTCCCAATCGATTCCGCGGTCGAACCGTTTGCTTTCTTGGTTTCCTTTCAGTTAAGTCTTGCGTCTTTAACCAGAATTTGGAATCTTGGATCGGGACATCGACCGAGTCTGGTTTGGGTCAGGTTTGACCCAAATCCATAACGAGTTCGGATCCGATTAAGGACAACAAGTCGATGTGACGTGCCTCTTATTTCGTCAAAGCCACCGAACGATGTGATTCGGAGTGTTATCGGGTCAGATTTAAGCCAAATCCGATAAGGTTATGATCCAAATGCAGATATGAATGCATTGTTTTGAAACAAGATTACTGAATTAAAAAAAATAAATATTAAATACTATATACTGATTAAAAATAAAAAAAAATATCGATTTCGTTTGGAATTGATTTGATTTTTATTTTATTTTTTATAAAATCGAAACAATCGTCAAGTCTGATCATATTGTGTAAGTTATTTTCAGACTGTGAAAAGAAATATAGATAGATAGATAAAACTGTATAAAGCTTGAGATACATAATATTTTGCTTCAAAAATCTGTAATCTTAAATAAAAAAGGCATCGAAACCTCAAGAAGAAGTGTTTTTTAGGCACAAAAGTACAGTAAATAGCTATCCGTCTTCCATTTGATGTGAAAGAAAGAAAAATAAAAATAAAAATTTTAGAAGGTAAACGAACAATCATAAATTCACAAACGATCACTCATCAAGCGTCGATCACATTAACAAGTTTTCATAAACGTGAACTTGTGAATTCAATCAATGCTCAATACTATCCAAAACCTTTAACCAACCTTGTGTTACTTAAGTGGTTTTAAAGTGCTAAGATAGTTAAAATTTCATACTATATCATAAATTATATAAAATTAAATAAATCATGACACATGAAAATTAGGTTATTTTGGGATAGTTTTGTCAATTATATTGAGTGATCATTCTATAGTCCTGTATAAATAATTCCTGCCTATAGTTAAAAAAAAAATTAATATAAAATATGTTATCAAATATATGTATAAGTAAATAAAAATGATGCACAGAACAAAGATATTATGGATGCACAATGATATCATCATGATCCAAACTCTTCTAAAGAGTGATTAGATGTTGTGCCTTTTACAGAGTGGTTCACTAGTGTATCCCCATCTCCTTTGCCATCCAGTTCTTTCCTAACGAGGTGGAGAGCTTTGGTCTCTATCTTTTCCAGATTGTAGTATTCCTCTAAACTGATGGCAAGAATAAACAGAAAATTACCAGTTCTTATCAGAATAATATTGATGAGGGGAATAATGACGACATGATACGTAATAAGAGTAATAATGACGACGCGATGTGCACTGACGTCACCCACTCTTAGACGATGACTTCATCGTTTTGACCTGACACGTCTGGCCAAGACAGATCAGAACGACGACCGAGGCACGCCTATGCCCTGTGGCAGCCCGGTTCTTCACGCAACACCAGCGACGTTGTTGGACGCCATCAGAGGTACGACCCGCCCCCTGCAAACAGGTACATCAGGAACGGTAAGCTACCTTATAAAGACCTCCGCACCAGAAGAACACCGAAAAAAGAAAAGAAAAGAAAAAAGGAGGACAAGAGAAAAGGAAGGGGAAAAAGAACAATACCACTCCACACCACTCTCTAACTTGATCGTCAGAGGGGTTAGGCGGAGCTTCCGACCCAACCTGTGTGTAGGTGCGAAGCCGAAGCTACTTTTTCCCGCGACCGCGAAGAAGAACCCCTTTCCCACAGGACGCCCCGACGAATCCCTACGCGACCCGATCCCAACGACCGATTGCATCGACAACCCCCGAGGGACTCCGAGCAAGATCTCCGTCATTCGGATCCGAACCAAACCGTATCGACCCCGAGTCCACGGCATAAAGCTATTTACCCAACAAATATCATATAAAAGGTTTGGCTCATCATGAACTCAATCTGACATCATCTGGATGTACTGGTAAAAAAGATGTGAAAAGTTCATATCAAGAATTCGTCGTCATCATATAGAGACTAAATCGTGGTATAAACAGGTGTAGCGCGGTTCATCATCTTCTTCTTTCTTGCGTAAGATCAGAGACCATTTGAATACTTGGATAGATCATACTTGCGTAAGATCATTAAAAACTAGAAATATACTTTGTTCTCCATAATGAAAGAGAGTTTACTGCCTCATATTCCTGATGAGAAATAATATGGTTGAGAAGACACATCATGTGTTGGCTGCCAGGACAAACGTTTCCTCTTGTCTGGTCTCTTTCCTTGGTGTCGCTGTTCTTATCACTGTAGCCATTAGAAATAAAATCTCCGATGGGGTGGCAAAAGCATCGATCGCCATCAAATATAATAGCAGAAAGAACAACTTTTACCTCTGAATTTGACATCTCAGGAACTTGACAATCGCTATTACTATGGGAAATGCTTTCATCTCTGAACGCAACGCTGCTAGAAGGCTAGATCTTTTAGGATACCAAGAGGCCAGGAATTATTGGAGGGACACGAGAATACAGTTTGACAAGCTTAGAAAATGACGAGAGAATCTTGAGCCGGAAAATGATTACCTTTTGACGGCAGCAATGTGGCCGCTGCTTGCCACTTGGGGATGACAGCGCGAGTTGGTGACATGCAATAGAAGAGAATGCAGGAAGCTGCTGCGAACATGCCTTGAATTCTTCTTATTCCTTTTGTCGTTGGTGGTGGTGTTTGCTAAGCTGCTATCATTTTGCTTAATATGAGATATTGCCGGTGGTAAAAACTGCAGTCATACATCAGCTGGTAGAACATCCATCGTCTTCATGAAATCTAGAGTCGGCAGGAATTTGTTCACCTGGTAAAGTGCCACAATATTGGCAGTTGCAGGAGTACCTGCATGCGTGCTGCAAGATGAAGAATACACACAAGCGATGAGTGAGAAGACAAAACTTGAAGTCACACAAACAGTGGGCATTGTGGAAGAACAGCCTACCCTGAACTGGTTATTTCAAGTGTGCATGACAGGGGCGTCGGTGCCCCACTGCATCGCAATGAGGCAATCTTGTATTCCCTTTTCACATGGGGATACTTGTCCTTGCACAGTCGCAACAGTGACCGCTTTTGTCTTTTTGGGTTCTTCCTTACGTCTGGCGATGTCATTTGCTGCCACTACAACTATCTCGGGCTTCGACTGTCCACCATTCATCCTGCCACTCTTCCTGCTTCCACCATCTCCTCAGCCACCATCATGGCCGGTGAAGGCTCCTCGATGCCCTCGCATGACGAGGAGACTGTCGCCGGCACGTTCGGCCGGAGGAACCCTTCGTCGGATCGCCAAGCCAAGTGGCTCCACGAGTGGAACCGCATCTTCCTCCTGATATGCGCAGCCGGGCTCGTCGTGGATCCTCTCTTCTTCTACGCCCTGTCCATCAGCAGCACGTGCATGTGTCTCTTCGTCGACGGTTGGTTCGCGGTCACCGTCACCGCTCTCCGGTGCATGACCGACGCGGTGCACCTGCTGAACATGTGCCTGCAGCTGGCGATGACCTACGACGCAACGCCGAGATCGAGCGTGGAAGAAAAGGATGCGTCCGCGGGCAGAGCCATAGCTCACAGCCAAAGCTACCTGAGAGCGAAGACGGGCTTTCTCCTCGATCTGTTCATCATCCTCCCGGTGCCTCAGGTTGAGTGACCTTGCAACACCTGATCCTATCTTTCTCGACGAACACATAACTAAGACATTCAAGAAGAAAATGTTCTTTTCATTGCTATGCTTAGGTGAGTGAGTGCACGACGTGAGATTAATCTTTAGCCTATCTCTGTTTCTTAGGCATGAATTGTTGCCATCGTTTCTTGGCGTTTTGCTCATTAACAGGAAGAGGACACTGGTCCTCAACGGCCTCCACAGGACATGCTCACATCGTAGTGTGCATACATACACAAATGAAGTAGCGCACACAAACACAAGCACCCCCGTGATCCCCACAAAAGGTTCTTAATCGTGCTTGCATGAATGCCACGCATCTTCTTCTCAGAAACAATCCAGGTTTACATGAAATCTGAATGAGATGCTGTTGCTTTCGTCATCGAACACGAATGAAAAACCTTAATTACTGTGTTGCTGAGAAGTACTGTTACCGGATAGGGGTCATCTTTTGCAGGTTGTTCTGTGGGTCGTAGCTCCCGCAATGCTGTGCCAAGGAATGACGTCGACGGTGATGACTGTGTTCTTGATCTCGTTTCTCTCGCAGTACCTCCCGAAGGTCTATCACTCGGTCTGCTTCCTTCGAAGGTTGCAGAATTCTTTAGGCTACATCTTCGGCAACATTTGGGGAGGAATCGCTCTCAACTTGATAGCTTACTTCGTTGCATCGCATGTGAGTATGTTTGTTGTTTCTGTCATCCCCAAAGTGACCCTGCTCGATGAACATCGAATGGTTCGAACAGAAGGTTGTGAATCAAATGTTACCTTGCCTTGGGATATGTTTGTGCCATGAGACACAACTCTATCCTGCAACCTCAATCACAGCCTTCAAACAATTCGTCAGAATTAGATTCGTACTCTATCCATCACAGTTTACATTGTCGACAGGCAGCAGGCGCTTGCTGGTACTTGCTGGGCATTCAGAGGGCAACAGAGTGCCTCAAACAGCAGTGCGTTGCAACAGATGGATGCAGAAATAGGACGGTGGCATGTGTAGATCCCATGTACTATGGCACCACCAGAGCAGCCATGGATGGGGAAAGATTGGCTTGGGCTAAAAATCTACACGTACGATCGATGTGCTTCGATAGCAGTGACAATTTCGACTACGGATCGTATAAGTGGATAGTCAATCTGGTCACGAATCCTAATCGCTTAGAGAAGGTCTTGTTTCCGATCTTCTGGGGACTCATGACTCTTAGGTAAGCAGTTCTCATCTTCCTCTACCATAACATTGCTAATTATCTGTATCATTTGTGCATGGTTGTTGATAAGATATTCTGCAGAGTTTATGGAAATGAAATCATCCCTTAACCAAGTTAACGAGGATGATCTCATGAGAGCCTTCCAGCATCCGTGCTGAAATCTTTGGTTTCTTTGCGGAGAGTAAATTAGACGAGCAAACAGATTGATTCTGCTTCTCTAATACGTGAAAGATTTGATATTTGCATTCTCTGCTACTTGGAATGCCAATAATGTATGATAAAATGTTAAGATCAAAGTTAGAGTTTGCACTATATATGTTCGATTGTTTGTTTTGGCATCCAGCACGTTCGGGACGATCGACAGCACAACCGAGTGGGTGGAGATCACCTTCAACATCATCATTGTTACTAGTGCACTGCTTTTGGTTACGACATTGATCGGGAACATCAAGGTGAGCAATCTGATGGACCAATCATTCTGCTACAGAGGCTGGCGCTCATGAGCTTGGCCCAGGTCTTCTTGCACGCAACAACGTCGAAGAAGCAGGCGCTGCACTCCAAGATGAGGAGCTTGGATCGGTGGATGCGACGCAGGAACTTACCGTTTGGGATCAGGCGAAGGGTGCGGCAGTACGAGCGGCAGAGATGGGCTGCGACGAGAGGGGTGGACGAGTCTGAGATGGCACGGCGCCTGCCCGAGGGGATGAGGAGGGACATCAAGTACCACCTCTGCCTCGATCTTGTTCGACAGGTAATCGTTCTTTCATGGCGCTCCTGATGGCGAAGACATCAGCACAAGACTCTCTGCATATGAGACTAAAGATTAGAAGCATTGCAGGTGCCTCTGTTCCAACACATGGATGATCTGGTGCTGGAGAACATATGCGACAGAGTCAAGTCTCTTCTCATCCCCAAGGGAGAAACCGTGAGCCCCTGCTGCGTTACGCATCTTCCTCGGTCTTCTTCTCTCCTTTGTGCTCGCATGATGATTCTGCAACTCCGCACAGGTCATAAGAGAAGGCGATCCAGTCCAAAGGATGTTGTTCGTGGTGAGGGGCCATCTCCAGAGCAGCCAAGTTCTGCGCGACGGCGTGAAGAGCTACTGCATGCTGGGGCCGCGGAACTTCAGCGGCGACGAGCTCCTGTCGTGGTGCCTGATCCGCCAGTTCGTGGAGCGGTTGCCGCCGTCGTCGTCGACGCTCGTGGCCGCGGAATCGACCGAGGCGTTCGGGCTGGACGCGGACGACCTCAAGTACGTGACAGAGCAATTCCGCTACACTTTCGTTTGCGAGAGGGTGAAGAGGAGCGCTCGGTACTACTCGCCGGGGTGGCGGACATGGGCGGCGGTGGCGATCCAGCTGGCGTGGTGGAGGTACAAGCATCGGCTGACGCTGACGTCCTTGTCGTTCATACGACCGCGTCGGCCGCCTTCTCGGTGCTCGTCGATGGAAGAAGACAAGCTGAGGCTGTACACGGCGCTGCTAACATCACCCAAGCCTAACCGAGATGATTTCACAGTGTGAAAGGGTGATGATCCAACAAGCACTTCATGATTTCGATGAGGACTCCATTACCTGTGTCTTTTTACAGTATGAAATGGTTTATATGGGCTCTAATGATGTTTAAACTAATTATATTATTAAGAATATTAATTGGTATCATTTATTTGTCTTCGGGCAGTGTCCAGTCTTGGGTTAGACGCCCGGCCCGGTCTCTTGTGCATCACGATCCGATTCGATGGGCCGGTACTACACGGATCGAATATCGACCAACTCTTGTTCGATCCGATAACGGAAGATAAACCTCTTTGATCTTGATCCAACGGTCTAAGAAGACGCCCTAAAACTATAAATGAGTTCCCCAGATCGATCGGTTCTCATGTTACGTTATTGATCTTGATCTTGAGTCCTCTCTCTCGCTCCTCTCTTCTTTCCCGGCCGGAGGAGTTATTCCGTGCCTCCATTGTCGAAGTCCACCACCTCCCGGTGTCCCGTGGAAGTCGGATATCCGCCATCTCCGGCACCGCGCCTCCGGCAGCACATCCACAGAAGAGGACGAGCGTCGGAGATAGGCCTGAAAAGCTGTATAATGACAGTATCACATAATATACGGGCTTTATGTGGGCCTCTCCCTCGGGCCATCTCCGTGGCTGGGCGCCGTGCCTCCCGGTCAAGTTTACAGGTGACACGTCTTGTAATGCTAACGTTCCCCTTTGCCTCCGATGATCTGGGAGTGAGATGGGAGACAAGGCTTGGTATTGAGATCAGCAGGCGCCAAGAGATATAGTAAGTGGCAGCAGGAAGGGCTGATCCTCCAAAAGGTGCGATCTTTCGCATACTTGTTCTAAGATTACGGATGTTGGACGATATACTGGGGAGTTATAGAGGAGGGGATGAGGGGAAGCTGCAGTTTGGTAAGTCCAATCTTGTGTCATGAATCTGGGGTCTAACATTGCCTGTAGTTTATGGTTATTTGTGTCCTTCCCTTTCATCAGTGCTGCATCCGAAGCATTGCTCTTACATATGAGAGCTTCAACCACTTGGCAGCATCATTGCACAGACTATTTCGGAACTCATATTCTCAGTATAGCAGGGTTTGCTTCTTTTGCAAGCTGCTGTAGGTGTAAATACTCGTCTCGGGTTTGCCTATTTGAATGTAGGTTTAGAGATCATGCTGATTGATATTAGGAAATATATTGTTTGTATTTTCTGTGTGGTGATGTACTGCTTCATATGCTAAATAGGAGACACTTCTTTAGATATTAATCTTTGGAAGGAAATACAGCGATTGGTCTGATTTGACGGTACTACTTGGCCAACGGTTTGTGTGCCTTTTGAACCTTGTTGCTGAAAACATGATTTACATATTCTTCACCGATTGATAGAATTTAAATGCTCAAATAACTTTATTCTGTCCACTTTAGCAACTCATTCCGATATTGATCTAAGACTATAGAATAAATAAACTTTTTTTCTGCAAAGGGCAAGTGGTGAAGGTGGGATTTGATCCCAGGAACTTGTGGTGATTCGGCCAAAGGGTTTACTGGATGAACTAGCTAGCACCTTTAACAAATAATTTATTAAATGAGGTTAGAGAATCCATCAAACGAATGTTTTAGGTGGATCTGGAATAAATAAACTTTTATTATGAAGGTTCAGTTTTGAACCTTTTCATCTATTTGGGTTGCACCTAACTCTGGATAATTTTTCCAGTCGGTTGCATGATGACTGCACTCTTATCTTTCTCTTACAACAGTTTATAAAATTGGGCATGCTTTCTTCTACACGTATGTTATTCTATAATCCTAACTTTATTTAATATTAACTTTTGCAAGATCTAGACACTATAAAAGATCTGGTGAAAATGTTGATTTAGTTATCGCTTGCTTCAACAAACTTCTTGTTCCTGGTGGATGCTTTCAGATAAGTCTTCGGTGGAAGGTTCAAAGATTGACTTTCTGAGGTCTACTTGGAACTTGCACTACCTTGGTACTGGATGAAAGAGCCCTTTGATGAAAGAGCCCAATGGCATTGAGATGCTGAAGGCTTCAAATCTGGCCCATCAGCTGCCGGTATGCTATAATGATATGAAGAGACTTTAATTGTTTTTTCCTAATAGCAGCAAATGGAGCTTGAATTGTTAGTGGGAATCAAAAGGTGACAAAATTAATTGTTCAGAAACATTGTCTTCCACTCTTGATAGATCCAAAATCCATGATGATTTTGGATGTCAGATGTGCAGCAACTAAATGAATATGTGCCAGGTTTGAGGATGCAGATGCTAAAATCATTTTGGAGGCTTTAGCTATGTGGCCAAGAAGATTTTTGTAGACCAGTATTGGTGCAAAGGAATGGTTTCCTTCTTTAGTTCTATGATGTTGAGCTCCTTGGTAAGTCTAAATTGTGATATGGGAAGGTCCATTTTCACCTAATTTTATGCTTTCATTCTTTCTAAAACATAAGATGCAAAGGTTCTGTGTTGGAAATAATTCAACAACTAGCTCACAATACAACAGAGATGGCTCAATCTCATCATTAGTGCTGCAAAGTCAGTTGTCATTGAAGTCTTTGTTATCTCATAGTCCAACCACTCATAAGCATCTAGGATCTTAGAATTTAACATTGGATCCATGATATCTTGGACACAGATGATGAACATTTTAAGAACATCAATATAAAACCATGAACATGATAAACTTTGATTTGACATCATAATGCTCTTTTATGAATCTATGCTGGACGCAAACCATTATATAGCTTTTTAATTATTATAGACTTGATTAAATAAATGGAATTGTAGCCGTCTTAGTCATTTCTTCGAGTTACAAACTGTCATGAAGTCCAGGAGAAGATAATAAGATGGAAAAAGAGAGCAGTCATTTAAGGACTGACAAACAAGAATATTTCTTTTCAAGTTATATTCATTTACATATAGACCCCATGATCCAGGACTTTGAAAGAAGAGGATTTCATACTTCTACTGATTCCATGGCAATGAATGCTGTTGTGTCAACTTCAGGTGCCAATGTGGCCCTAAAGAGTAATATCATGAGGCTTCCTATGCTGAAGTAATAAAGCATCCACGATGATGTGTCACAAAGGAACCAAAGTCTGTTCCCACAATGCATTGCCACCCTGGTCATACATAAAGATCAAACTCCGGCAAAAGCAAACCCCATATATGAGCAGAAGAAAAGAATGGGGGTAGAAGGTATACTTTCTTGCTGTCCCTTGTGTTCTCATTGCTTTATTAGGTCTGTGTTTGCATTAGCTCTACCAAATTCTAATGCAGGATACTTTTGATGCCCTTAATCACCTTAGTGGCCTGCAACAGTTGATGCAACATGGCACTAAATTCCTGCATCTTGTCATGTGACCAAAAGATTTTCATGACAAAGTGCAGGGCATCACTTACAGACACACGTACATAAATACATAAATACATACATACATACATACAAATATATACGAATGTATATTTGAATGTCGATCACAATGGTTAGTATAAATGCTGCATTTACAAATGCCACAGACTCCATAAAAATGAGCTTATATGTAAGCATGAAGCTGCATATTGTAATGCAAACTTTGGATTGAGCACTTGCATCTTAAGCAAAAAACACCCTTCGATTTCTTTCCTTGTTTGACATGGCTGTCATAAATGATAAAACTTCTGTACCTCTTTTATGAAGGAAGCTATCTCGGTGGACTCAGTGACATCAAAGAGGTCAAGGGCCTTTCCTGCCAGGCGGAGCATGTCTGTTTCACCTATCACTGCCTTGCTACCAGGCGGAGCACATCTTGCTGCATGGTCTACAGCATGTCTGTTTCACCTATCACTGCCTTGCTCTCCATCATGGCTAACAGTGCACACTGAAGAGGATTTAAAAGACTGAATGAAGATAAGGTTGATCTGTCTGGAAGAAGAATTTTAAGTGTTTATGAAGGAAAGGAAGATTGTTATTTATAAGCATTGGAGGCTGGATGCATTCCAGGAAGAGACATGTCAATCGGATGTCAAACTTGTGGCCACTGACTGGGCCAATTTGGCAACCTAGTTGTGATGGGATATATATGGACCCACTTTTGGCTTGAGAGGTTGCCTCATGCATTTTCTGGTTCTCCTACAGCCAGATGGCTGCTGGCAGCCCATGAGGTTGTAACTGGAACTTTCTTCCTCTGGTGTTTGTCTCTTTGCACAGTGCTGACTCCCCCTTTTCTGTCCCAACCAAGACAAGAAACCTAACTCTGTGGTTGTGGTAAGGTTGTAATCTCATCCACACTCTTGAAAGTTCCCTGTTAATTGACTGCAAATTGTTCATTCAATGATGGAAGGGGAACTTCCTTCTGTTGTCTGAGCCATATGCAATCAAGAGGATATAATGGTATTGCTTGCATAGTGCTATGTTGTTAATCTGGAGGCAGTTGTTAGCACATCTGAGTCTCTCTTTCTCTCAGAACTTGCGATAGCATAGCTCAACGAGGAAGGAAAAGTATCATGGTAAAATAGCATTCATGCGTATGGACCTGGAGCATTGCAGGAGTATCTTCACCGACTTATTGAAATGGAAAGGAAATAGCTCGCATCTGAATCAACTAGTGAAGTTAATGTTTGAGAGCAATTTCAGTTCATGGATGGAGTGTAAAACTACTGAGATAGCCACCTTGTGAATCAGCTGCAGCCTACTAGTGCTCACCTTCACTGGTTGCTCAGCCATTGATTGGAGAAGATTTTTACTTGAATTGTCTTATAAGATATAAATACATGGACTTTTATCCTCAGGCTTTATCATAAAATGTGGTGTCAAATTCTTACAATGTTTGATTATCCATTGGTTGAGATCATGCAGGTGAAATGGATATTGTCGCTCTTCAGATACCAGCAGTTTCTAAAAGTTGGACATTGACATGACAACCTCTTTTGGGATAATTCTTGGATGAGAGCCTTCGCAATTGTACTTATAATTCAAACTTGAATACTGACCTCTGAGCTATCCACTGATATCAAGTTCATCTATCATCTGTATGTGGTTAGACAACCAGCTTGAAAGATGAATGGATATATCAGGATCGGAAGGTCTATATGGATTTTAGATATCTGGTTCATTGCTTTGTATTTTGCTGGCTTCTACCTCATCCACATATTCCAATGTTGTGCAGATGGGATCAGGCATTTTCTTTTCTTCCAGAAACGGCTGTCTTATGAGGGCCTATGATGACTCCTTCCCAGTATCTTCCCATAGCAACAAACTGGTTTCACATCTTTAATCACTGCTTCTATGGTTGCGGTACATATTCTGAAATATATCAGAATTCAATTGTACAAGATGTGCATGATTGTTGTTTAGATTGTTGGGTTTCACACTCATGAGGAGTGTTTCTTCCGCTATTGAAGATTCTTGCAGGGTGAGTGATGAGTTGTACACTTTAACTGGTTTTAGTTCATAAAATTTAATTACCAAAAGAAGTGCATAGTTATTTATCTCCAAGTGAACTTTTAGGGAACATGACTGTTACTGAAAATTTAATATCAGATGTAAGTTCATAACACGTTTCCTGAACATAAATTTTGAACTGAAGCTTGTCATGTTAGTAATTTTTTAAAGTAAAATAGCTAAAATCTTCTAAGTTCATAACATGTTTCCTGAACATCAATTTTGAACTGGAAGCTTGTAATTTTTTAAAGTAAAATAGCTAAAATCTTAATTTATTTATGTTGTTTGTCGTCATGAGCTTTCCGATGTTAAGATCTTGCTGCTTGTTTCTTTCTGCTGGTATATGGTGTACATATCGGTACTCATTTCTTTCTACTGGTATATGGTATACATATTGCTTTACATTTCAAAATTGCATATAAAACCCTGCAAAGTCAGTGGTTTTGGTTTTCGTATTTATCCCTTTCTAAGTTCAAGTTTAGTATATATCATTTCAGATATAAAAACTTGCATATATATCATTGTGGTTAATCTACATTAGCTATTCTAATTGATTGTTAGTTGAAACTTTTCCAGGATTATGTTGTCCAGACTTTGCAAGGATACATATGTACTTTCTGGCATATCAGTTCTTCATGAACTTGAACTTTTATTCTCCTTTCTTGTCTCAACTCCTATCAGGATTTTCTAAAACAACAACGATTCATTTGTCGACTTCCTGTGAACTCAGGAACACAGATGCATTATTGGGATTGGGAGAATTGGCAGGGAGCAGCTCTGATGGTGGGTCACCAAGCAACTACAGACTTCCCACATGCAGGAGGAAATTGGCAGAGTGCAGGTTCCATGGAGTCACGAAGCAACTCTAAGCTTTTCACCTCCATGCAATGCTCAAACACACCAAAAAAGGCTACTACTGCATCTTGTAGTGTAGTATGGGTAGCAAAGTTTAATGGTCCACTGCATCCTCTAGCCCTTGTTATTTGAAAGCTGGTGTACATTGATCTTTTGGATCCACCTCTTCCGTTCCAGGCACTAGAAGCCAGAGTTTGTTTTACAGATTACCACGAACCACGGTCCAACATTCTCTTTATCATCATCATATCTGAGAATAAGGTCTTCTGCAGAGGTATGGATCCAAAACTTTCTATGTATCAATTCTTACTGCTATTAATTGAACTGCTTGCTAGATGATCAGAATGAGGAGGAAGTATCATGAGAGAATCCAAAGGAGGATAAAAAGAAGGAACACCATGGTAAAAAGAAGGAAGTATCACAAGTGAGTAGTTTCTGCCGTGCATGCTGACACAAGTTCTTCTGCTTGGTTACCTGTTTCTGCATTTGGAATCCGTCTCTTTCATTGTGCTTCCATCACCCAGCATACTCTGAGCAAGGCGCAAGAGTAAGTCACCTCTCACGGGTGATATCCCAAAGAAGACAAGGGCTCTCACATGGAGGAAGGGGCCAAAGACACGCCCTCTTATTTATTGATTGGGATGCGTGCTACCACAGTTCACATATATGATACTCTTAGTGGTCCATCACCGGAATTGTTCTCCCCTCCTCTGCCATCCATCAGAGACACCCACCTATTACAGCTTCTCTTTTTCGTGTGATGATAATATAGGCAGTGTTCGATGCGTTTGCCAATGCAAACGCATTTAATGAAGCAGTGATGAACTTATTTTGTGGGCCCTAAGATGGATGGCAAGAGATCTTCCACAGCAGCTCCATTAAGTTCTACCACATTGAGTGTTTGCTCTCCATGTGTCATACGTACATGGGAAGACCTGCTTCGATCAATCAAATGCAAAGCCCATTTTGTTTGGAGTTGTAGTATGTACTCACTGCTCGACCAGGGATCTACCTTGGATTCATGTAAGTCAACGGGGTGTCTCTCTCGGATCTGGTATGTCTGATCTCCTACCCAGGCATCCCCTCCTATTAATGAGCTTGCCATTTCCATGCCTCTCCCTCTCTCTCTCTCTCTCTACGATGCAAAGGGGAGTTCAAGATTGGAGGACAGTCTACCTACAATAAAAGAGTGCAACTGTCCTAGCTTTCCTGGTTGTGTATCATGCCAAAGGCCCAAGCATTCCATGTCCTAGATACCCATTTGGCTTGTCTTTTCTCCCTTTTGTGATTGTGATGTTGATGTCTTGCTGATGCTTCTCTCTCTCTCTCTCTCTCTCTCTCTCTCTCTCTCTCTCAGTGTTAAATCAACAGACCTGGAGCTGCCATTTTGTTGCACTGGGTCATTGGATTCTCCTTTGGAGCCCTTGTTATGGGTTTTCCCTTGGTTGGGTAGCTCATCAAACGCTGAGGAGAATATAGTCCTTGATGGAATCTTCTCTGCATATGGAAAGGAATGTCAATCTACTGGTGCGATGGACTGGTTGGAGTTGCCATGGTTGCTAGAGACATGGTAATGGAGCATGCAGGATCAGAATACGCACAGTGAGAGAGAAGGGGAAGGAGGGAAGAAGATGTCTACTCTTTGGTTCACACTGAAGAGATCTCTCCACTGCAGGTCTGAGCCTTCTGATGTCCACGAGCCAAAGGCCAGGGGCCGTCTTGGCACCATCTTGTCCGGGAAGACATGCAGGTCTGGTTGCTCCAGATCCATGGCCAACCTCAGAGACGTCATCCATGGAGGCAGGAGGCAGATTGAGAGGCCAAGCTGCTGCAGCCCAAGGTCTATTGGGAGCAGTGAGGTCCTGAACCCCATTGCCCATGAGGTAGTTCTCAGTGACTCCGGGTGTGAGCTCAAGATAACTGGATTTCGGAGTCACTATGACGGTGGTGGTGGCGAGGTAGGATCCACCTTTATGGGCACCCTCAGGCCTGGGACTCCCGGCCCCGGAGGATGGAGCACCAGCCCTCCAAGAAAGGCTAATCGGCTTCTCGCCGATCGAGAGGGTTATCCCCTTTGGGGTTCTTCACTTTCTAGTGCTGTTCTTGGCAATGTCGGAGCTAATCATTTTCCTTTGGAAGCCATGTCTTCTGCTGGGGCTTCCACTCCTACAATCTGCCATAGATGTGGTGACCAGTTTGGGAAATGGGAGGCTTTGGAGGCACATCATCTGTCCAAGCATGCAGGTAAAGAGGGCAAACCCTTCTTTCTCGTCGTACTCTCTCACTGCTGCAATGCTTCATTCATTTGTGCTCTTGCTTTTCTGTTCCTTGGTGTTTGATGTGGTAACTTCTTTTCTTTCTCTCTTTTCTATTAGAAAGGGTGATTTTTTAAGATTTCCTCTTCTTTTTTAATTATGTCATAGTTGTCTATAAATCGAAAAAAGTTTCTGAAATATTCTGTTTAGATCTCACCAAATGCTAGTCAATTTGTGGCTTTATTGTTGTCCTACTTTGAACATTGGCTTTTTATATTTTTCTTTCATCAGAACTATGAAAACCTGCTTATGATATTAGTTACGTCCTACATTAGCAAGTGTACCATTCAGATCTCTTTTAACATGAAGCTATTATGCTTATTATTATCTTTTTTGAGTCACTAGGCTTCTCATTCTGGTGGTTCTTTTCCTGGTTAATTGCAGGCAAATTATGCTTTGCAGAATAAATTCATTATAAGCTCTGTGAAAATCCACATCTGTTACCAATTGTCTTATATATTTTCGGGCTAACTGTGGTGTGAACTCTATTGGCTTTTACTATCCTGTTCCAAATGGGACACTGTTACTTGTTCTTCATCCAGCTCAAAGTCTCCATTTAGTTTCAGATGAAACAACTTTTAAATGAGAGTACTAGAACAAATTCTTAAGCCAACAGCATCAACTATTAGCAATAAAATAGTTGGTAACTGTTGCTTGAATTTTGTTGTTGCCAGGGCTCCTCCTTTTTTGGCGCAGCTGATGTGCATTAGCAGAAGTAAATAATGTTTCTTGTTTCTATTGAATCTTCTGTAGTTGTACTGGCTAATTGTATCAGTTAATAGGTGCTGTACTACTTCATGCTTAACAAAAGCATGAACAACTTTGTATCTTACTACTGAATATACTTGTTTAGCTTCATATCTCAGATAAACCTATTCATTTTTTTGGCAGTTACTGAACTACTAGAAGGCGACTCTTCTCGGAAGATAGTAGAAATAATATGCAAGGCAAGTTGGTTGAAGTCTGAGAGCAGTTGTGGACGGCTAGAACGGGTCCTAAAGGTCCATAACATGCAAAAGACTCTCACTCAGTTCGAAGAATACCGGGAACTGGTAAAGATTAGAGCCAGCAAGCTTCCCAAAAAGCATCCACGATGCTTGGCTGATGGAAATGAACTGTTAAGGTTCTATGGTACAACAGTCTGTTGTTCTCTTGGCATAAATGGTTCTTCAAACCTTTGCACATCAGGTAAGTGTAATGTTTGCCGCATTCTAAGACATGGATTCTCCAAAAGAAAAGAGATGAAGGGAGGCCTGGGAATGTTCACAACTTCCACTAGTCGCAGAGCACTAGAATCGGTTCAAGTACTTGAAGATCACCCTTCCATAAGAAAAGCCTTGCTGATATGTAGAGTCATTGCCGGGAGGGTTCACAAGCCAATGGATAAATTACAGAATTTGGCTGGTCAGTGTGGGTTTGATTCAGTGGCAGGAAAAGTAGGTCCTTATGCAAGTATCGAGGAGCTCTACCTTCTCAATGCACAGGCTCTTCTACCATGTTTTGTGGTAATCTGTAAACCGTGAAGAGATTCGAACTGATACTTCTTTTTGCAGCAGTGCTTTTGATACCCATGAAACATGATTGTTTTAGAGGGTTGGTTTTTTGTTGCGGAGGATTTCCAATCCATGCACTTTGTCAAGTTTAGGTTTGCCTCATTCTTAGAGCTTTGGTTGTATCTGAAATGCCACTATTTGTTCATCACATAACCTTGAACCTTACAAATAACTGCTGCTGCATGTGAATTGGCCTCAACTTGCGCTATTGTCTAAATGGTAGATCTATAAGGTCCATCTGAAAGAACGGTTAGTGCAATCTTCCTCCATAAAGGGTGCCTACAAACAGGGATTTAGCAGCATAAATTGAGATATGCTAATTGTTCTGCTTCCGAGGACCAGAATGGAGGCATTTGCACAAAGGGTCAAGGGATTATGTCAGACTTCCTATACCATGAAGCAGGTATGCATGCCCACCCTTTGTTCCATAGAACTGCTACTTAATGTTTTGCAGAGATGAACGACAATTTCAGACCACTTTCACTTCTGTTTTAACCTATTTATTTTTTGCCCCCTTTTTTAATATAGAAGTAAGTCCAAGTTAGAAACAGAGCCATAATCTATTGAACTGATCTTACCAACCTAGATTGGAAGTTGGAACTTAATCATAAGAAATATGAATGGTGAGTCTGTCCACCTAAACAGCAGTGTCCTAAGAAATATGATTGGACATGATATCTTCAATACCCTGTTTTTGCTTAGTATAGCTTGCTGCAGTCTGCTCACAGGAAATATTGCCAAAACCTATCTTATTTTTCTGATTCTTTAGGTTAGGGAGTGCCCTGTTATGTTATGCTTCCAAAGTTGCTTTCCTGTATCCATGACTTTATTAGTTTGTAGTTCCCAGTTGGCCTATTTTTTTTTGTGTTGTCAATTACTGCATGAGCCTATAAATAATAAGTTTCAAATAATAGTACAAAATTGAAGATAGTGATTATACAACACAATATGGTACATCTGAATCTGCTCATCTTTCAATGTCTAGATTTATTCCTCTAACAAAAGACAGATATAAGATCAAGCTGCAACCAGTTGTGGCTTAGTTTGTTCTGACCTGCATCACTGCTTTCAGTGAAATCTTTGGACTGCTTAAGAAGTTGAGAGTTGGAAAACTTTCAGATTTCTGCAGCACTGAAGTTGGTGATGTTCTGATATCAACAGGTTTTGCTTCATGCTTAGCTTTTGTATGGAGAAGAGTCTGGAAGAAGAAAATATACATCCCCCCAATAGGAATAAGTAATTACAAAGCATACAGCATTCATCATCTTCCTTTTCCTTCTTTTTCATGGCAATTTGTCCATTGACTTGGGCACTAGAACAAATATGCTGCGGGAACACATGCTGGCACAACCGAAGAAACATCTATGTACCTGAAAACAGGACAAACTGCCATGAGGATGCATCAAAAGAAGAGAAAATATTTACTGTCGATCTAACATATTTCATCCAAACCTTCCTGCTTGATTTACTATATACTGTGAGACTGCATCACATTGTAGTTGACATGTGAGGGATTATTATAACAAGGATCATTCTGATTACATGAAGATGATGAAATAGATTTGAGAACTGTAGCTCAACCATTAGCTGCAGCACTTAAACACTGTGCTGAGGAAATCGAGTTGTATCGTGAATGGGTTTTTGGTAATTATCAGTCAAAAATAGACCTACAAGTTACTAGAAGAAGCCTTCGAGGGAAGTTACCGGTGATCGTCGCTGTTAGCGCGAGAAAGAACCCGACGGGAGACGCCGCTCTTTGCCTTGGCCGCCCTGCCGGCGATCGTCATGCCGTCCCGCGCCGTCGCGGAGCAGTTCTCGGATATCGCCGCGAGCGACGGCCTCCACGTCGTCGTGGCATCGTTCCCGGCTTCCCCACCGCGGCGTCGGCGACGGCGGCGGCGTTCTTCACGGGGAGCGGCGGGGAGTCCGATCGGGGCGCCCGCCGCCCGGGTCTCAGGCAGCGCCTCCTCGGGCCACGTGGCTCCGCAACTGCACTGGAGGAAGTCGGCCAGCCTCATCCTCCGCTTCCCTTCAGAGATACAGAGAGAGAGAGAGAAAGAGGTACTGATTTAAAACAGAGAGAGAGAGAGAGAGAAAGAGGTACTGATTTAATGTATTTACGATTAGTGCCGCCGGTAGGAGTCACATAAGACCGCATGGTTTCTATGGTGGATTGGCCTTTATATAGATCCTGTCGGACTGCAAAAAGACCAAAATACTCTTTCAAATATAAAAATAGGCTTCCATAAAACTGGAGATACCAAGTTTGCAGGGCATCGATTGGAGGTTCACAAGCTGTCACTCGTCATGCACCAAGTTGATGCAGCAGCACAAGACTCTGCTGCTCCCGAGCTCTCCATCACCCATTCTACTGCCCTGTCGAAGCAGGTCTCTGGACAAGCCAAAGACTGTGTTGCAATCAGAAGCATTCAGTGTGGACAGAATCCTCCTCCCTGTTGGTGGCTCCCAATGGGAAGCAGGGAATCGGAGAAGACGCCTCCAAATGACCTGCGCATCATCTTCTACTCGGAAGAAGCAGAAAAATCTTGCTCCATTGATGTGTGTGGTTGCTGTGAGCCAGGCATCGTCTCGATCATGAAGAGGGCTTACGTTGGATGCATGCATCTCTTCCTCTGCTCTCTTGATGTCCCCTGTGACTGTGAGGCCACTGTCATGCCATTAATTCGGTTGTTTTGGTGCCTCGGCATGATCCCGAGTGTCATCTGCTGCTGCAGAAACAGATGAGCGAAGGAAGCAACGAACACCACAGGCAAGACCCTGATTGTGTCGTGCTGTTGCATCGGTATCCATGGCAGCATCAACCAGTCAGGTCAGATAGAAATGTGCATCAAGATCATGTCCAGCCATGGCGTTGAGTTTGACCTCTGCAAGTTGCTAGCTGAGGACATGATCAGGTAAAATATCTGAGGCTCCTTGTTCTTGATGATTTTTTATTAGGTGAATCCTTGCATCGATAACATCACAATTATCACCATCATTATTGAGGATTATTTTGCTATTTATTTTATTTTCTTTTTCATCAAGAAGTATGTGTTTTAGCAGCAAATTATTATTATAAGAATTATATTATTACACTATTAATACCGATGCAGTCTGTTAGTGCAAACAACTTTATGTCGTGGCCTCGGGGCCGTCGCGGCTTGGTTGAGGCTCCGAATGACGGGGATCTTGCACGGCGTCTCTTGCGAGGTTGCCCCGGTGGTCTACTACGATGGTCCGGTCGGGACGCCTCGTCGGGAGGGAAGCTTTGCCGCAGCGTCGGGAGAAGCGACCCCGTCCTTGTACCTGCACACAAATCGGGTCAGTGGCTCGGCCCGACCCCTCCGATGATCAAGTTAGTGGAGTGGTTTTGAAGGTGTTTTTGTATCTGTCTCTCCCCCTTTCTCTTTTCCTCCCCTGGGCGTATTTATAGGTAAGTTTTGATGTTACCTGATGTGTCGGCCTGCCGAGGCAGGGCCGTATCTATGATGGCGTCTGACATCGCCGTTGGTGTTGCGTGGAGGACCAAACTGCTGCAGGGTATGAGCGAAGCTTCGGTCGACATCACCCTCTGCCTCGGCCGGTCGTGCAGGGCCAGGCGATGAGGTCGTTCGGGAACGGTTGACGTTGGCGCGCATCCCAAATCGACGTTAATGCTCACTCCCTTGAGCAGTGCGTCGTGGCTAACGTCATGACGTACCATGTCACCATTTTTATTCTTATCACAGTCCATCGAGACAAGTACGATATGAATGATAGATATTGCTAAACTTAGATCGGGAGTATATGCGAAATCATAAAATGTAGAGGGATATATATGCAATTTTGCGCGGATTACGATGTCACTGTAGATGTGTATATTTTTAGTTCGGTCCTTCTCTTCCACTCAATGCAAAAGACGGCCTTCGCTCGAGAGGCGTTTGAACGAGGGGCCCCCAACGAGTACAATAATGCGTGTTAATCGAACGTGTGCTTTCGCTGCGTGTCTGTAGTAGCATCACTTATAAGCGCATTTGAAGCCCCTCCCCCCCCCCGACCTCAATCTGGACTTCTCGTCCCCTTTTCTTCTATTAGCGGAGGCATGAAGCGGGGGTACGAAGGAACCCCCTCTACTTCCTTCGGGCCGCCCAAATCCAAGCTCAGATACGATTCCTACGGTACTTCTCGACTCTAATTCTCTTGCCTTCTCTTCTCTGGATTCGATCCTTCTCCCCCCTAGTCGTCCCCAATTTTGTTGCTATCATTTTTCGAGCAAACTAGGGTTCTTGACTGTTTCTTGCTCCTTCGATCGAAGACGGATCGCGGGCTTCGGAGGACGAGAGCTTCAATAATGCGCGCAGGGTGGCGGATCATTACAGTGCGAGGTCGAATCAGACGCTGGAGGAGCGGGAGGCAAGCCCCATCATCCACTTGAAGAAGCTCAACAATTGGGTGCGCCGTAATTTTCTTCTTTACTCGTCTCGTCTTATATCCATTGGAGTGCTCTCGATGTTGCCTCTTTTTGGTTGATACCGTTCTTGTTCTTGTAGATCTTTGGTTCATCGAATTAGGAGTAGGTTTTAGGGTTGAATTTATCGCACTTTTGGACTGCTTACCTAATTCCATGATGGTTGAGAGAAGAATTTCTGATGGAAATATTGTATCTAGCAGCTGATTGTTTGGTATCGATGTGTCCTTTGTCGTCTTTAAAGTTGGGTCGTTGCAGTCGTATCTGAGCATTTGGTGGAAAGATTTCAGATTTGGTGTCTGATATCAAGAAGCACTCCATTTACCCAGAATGTTTAAATACTATTAGATTTATGTTTTTAACATCTTCTATAGCTTAAACTGTGTTTTACTGCTAAAATAAATGAGATATAGGATGAAGCTGTATGATGAATGATACGTACATTACCGCTTGGTCGCAAAATGCATGTGTCAGAGTAGCTGTGAGTATGACTTCACCTTTTGGTTTAGTTTTCTTGTAAGATGACAGACAATGTTGAGCATTTTTCTGGTCGGCCATTCAGTTAACAATACATCTCCTTGGCAGCTTATTTTCTTGCTTGACTTTCATGTGTAAGTCTGCACTTCAATGATCTATGTCTGCTGTATCTGATTTTTCTTTTTTTTTGTTTGATGAACAGATTAAAAGCGTGCTCATTCAGCTGTATGCTCACCCAAAAGATGCTGTGCTTGATATTGCTTGTGGGAAGGTTAGTAATATGTATATTTTGGAGAGTTACTACATCGTTACTATACTAAGAGTACTCCGCTTGATCAGGTTTCATCTATCCACTATTTTGGCTGGTTCTTTGCTCATAGTTAGTTACAAGCTTATTTAGTCAACTTTTACTATTGTTCTAATTCTACAGTGTTTCCATAGTATTTTTTATTGATTTTAAACAAATTTGTCCTGTCATTTGTTCTTTTAAGGGTGGTGACTTGATCAAATGGGACAAGGCAAGAATTGGATATTACGTGGGCGTGGACATAGCAGAAGGCTCGGTAAATGCCTCCCCTTATATAGGTTTCTATTTTATAATAGAAATTCTCCATACTCTATTAGTACCAATTCCTACATTTGAAAGTGATGAACTCTCTTGTACTGGAGTTCCTCGAGTGTACTAAGGAAATGTTTGTCTTAATTATCATGCCATTTGGATCCAAGTTCTTCTGAAGAAATAGGAAATAAATTGCAAATTAGATTATTTGTCATTATCCCATGTTTAAAGAGTAAATTTGGTGCATGCTTTTGGGAGAAATGAAAGGTCGCCAGGAGAAGAAGCGATTTGAGCTGGTATCCAATGGGAAAAAATCATACCCCAGATCTGTTTGGTCAAACTGAAACATTGTATATCCCACTTGAAGATCAACTCCATCCAACATGTTACTGTAACATTTAAAAGAATTTGGAAAAAATTCATGCAATTTGAGAACCTTTTGCATGTTTATATTCCTACACAAAGTGACTTGCAAAAGGCTATGCAATAGTGTGTTTTGGAGCTATTCAAATCAAGCAATTTAATCACTGATTTTTATTTATTTCTTATACACGCATGCATACAAAAAATGAACAAAAATTCAAATCAAAGTATGTTATGTACTATCAAAGCTTCTTATTTGGTTGCATTCCTCTGACTATCAGATATTAAGATAGATAACTTCAACACAGGATCTTTTCCTCAGCTTTTAAAGATTGTAGATCATGTCCAACAGTATTGGTCCTAAGTTTGACCCTTCATGTTTGGTTTTGAACTTAGAGGATTGAATCCTCGATCTGCTGGACATTATACAGCTTCACATCTTTCTTTCTCATACATGCTCATGTATGTCTTTCTTCACTGATCAGTTCTTCATTATAATAGATCTTCCATCACTTGTAATAAGTTGGTTTCATCACAAGCATATGTAGTGGTTGAAACTCATGGGAAGTCTATATGATTTTGATCGCCAAGATAAACTGCTATGCACCAAATATCAATTACTGAACCTAAGGTCTGATAAGATGAATAAGGGATGGCATATATAAGTGATCTGTTATTTGAACATGCACCATAAGCTGCACATAGTACCAATAGTTCTCATATTTTGTAAACTTGTAAAGTGATATTTGATTTCATTTTCTTATGGTTGGTCTTTTGAGGATAGGTGAAGTCAACAAAAGACCATTTTTTTCACTTTATACAACTTTTTTTTGGGTTTCCCAAGCGAGATATATCATTCCATTTTGAATTCTGAAAAAGAATTATGTTGTACTATTTGCAATTTGCAACATGGTTTCTTGTGATGTAGTCCATTGAGTAAATGGTTCTAGATAGACCTTGAAATGTGAACATCATCTTCTCTCTTTTATTTCTAGATAAAATTTTTTGGTCTTACTCTTCTTTTATCGTTGTTCTCTTATCTAGATTGACTTTCCTTGTTGTACCATTAACTCTCCATAAAACAAATTCTCTTTTTGTGGCGAGTATTTGTGCAATATAAACCTTACCATCATATTTTATTTAATTCTTGCAGATGTTCATTGAATTTCACATGATAACCTAAATAATATTGCTCTGCGGTATGTTTAGATAAAAGACTGTCGGACTCGCTATAATGGAGACTCAGACCAGCAACAACGCAGGAAGAAGTTCAGTTTCCCTGCACGCCTTATTTGTGCTGACTTTTATGAAGTAATGTAGTTTTTCCCCTCTCTTAGTGATTATGAAAGTTGTTGAGGTCAACTGTTTCAACATTTTTGCATTCCTGCTCTAATATTTGTAAGTTTTCCACTTTTTGGCATCTGAAAGTTCTTAGGTTGAACTAGGTTTGGTTTTCTTGTCAACTACCATGTATATGCAACTATTGTATCATTATATTAGAATTACCTCATTCATTCTTTCTAGCAGTTACAGAAGAAATGCATTTTTAGCTTAGATTCTTTTCCTGCTGCAATTCAACTTTAGAGACTGATTACTATTCACCTTTTGATCTCAATGTATGAGAACTCAGAGAAAATATATTTTATGATGGCCAAGTCACTTTTAATCATTCTGTTTCAGGTTCGTTTGGACAAGTATTTGCATGATGATGCACCATTTGATGTTTGCAGCTGTCAGGTGATTTGTCTGATTTATACAGAGAGCAGCATGAGTTTTTGTGATAAACCTGACTTCTAATGTCCTTGACACACAAATATTTGTGATATTGTTCAATCGTGCTATGTTGCATATGACCCATAAGTGAAAGTTCATTGTTTCTGTGTGGCAAGAAGTTGCTTATATCACATTATTGAATGGTTTTTAGTTTTTACTACCTATGTCAATTTACAGTTTGCTTTACACTATTCATGGTCAACTGAAGCGCGTGCAAGGCAAGCCTTGGCAAATGTATCTGCGTTGCTTCGGCCTGGAGGCACATTTATTGGGACAATGCCTGATGCAAATGTCATTATCAAAAGGCTTAGGGAAGGTATTCATGGTTTAGTACCTTCAATTTCATAGGAAAATATTTGGCTTCTCAAGATACTTTTGTTACCTTTTGTAGTTTTCTTTACTCCTTTCATTTGGTTTTGTTGCAGTCGGGGTTATAAATTTTGCTGGAACAACTTGTAAGGCATGTTAAACTGATGCTTAAGCTAGTTCCTTTTATTATTGTTTAGGTTAAAGTGATTACTTGTAAATTTCACCATGCCTTCTTTTTAAGAGTTTGAGGGTGAGCCTTGATACAACGACAAGGTACTCCTTTGTGATTTGGGACTTCAGGGTTTCAGTCACTGGTCTCTATATTTAGAGGAATGCTGTGTACATTCACCCTTCCCAAACCCTGCATGGTGCACTGGGTACATCATTTTAAAAAGCTTTTAAAAAGTTTGTTCCAATCAATTTGTCTTTTTAAAAACAGAAACTAGATCTATAATGAGTCATTTGGAAGTTCAGGTATTTAATTATTTTGAATTGAGTTTCTATATTGGGAGTGAAAAACCCCGATGGCTTGCATCATCGGGAAATTACTTTTTTAGCTTTTGGAAACAGTTTGCAAATTTTAGCTTCGAGTATTTGTATGATGCCATGCAGCTTGCATACTTCAAATTCATGCTGAAAGAGATGAAGTTAAGATACCCTTTTCCCTTTTCCATTTGTTACATATTATATTCATATTTAGGTTTTCTTCCAGTCAATAGAATTGTATTCCAATTTAAGTTGCTTGTGGTGTTGGTGGCGCAAATGATATCATGAACTTGTTGTGCTAGTTTAGCCAAAACTTGATGGCAGAAGCTCGTTTTTTGTTTTTCTAAAGTGTTTATACTTTCATTTCTATTTTGGATTCGAAGTTGTCTTTGGTTAACTATGGCATGGTAGCATGAGTTCAATAAGGTAGTCTTCATCTTGAAGCACAATTTTATTTTGTCAATTAATATATTTTGATAGTAAAAATTTACACAAACATTTTTGTAGAAGTCACATACAAGAGCACAAATGCCATCTTAAACAGTAGCTCAGTGGCATTCCCATGATTCTTACCTGGCTTTTATCTGCATGGAGGTGAAATAAGTGTGTTATTCTCTTGGAAATGCTATTTATTGTTTATTACACGTTCTGTTATATGCAGCTGAAGGATTAGAATTTGGGAACAGTGTTTATTGGATATGCTTTGATGAAGAATATTCTTCCAAGGTCAGCAAAATTTACTCCTTTAGTTTTAATCGTTTGTTGAGATTTTTTCTAGTAAGTGTTAGTGAACATTTAAAACTTTTGCTTCTCTGTGTTCATTCAGAAGTTCAAGTCATCCAGCCCTTTTGGAATCAAGTACAAGTTTCATCTAGAGGTAATAAGCAACACCAGAAGTCTCTCCCTCCCCCTCCCCCCCACTCTTCATAAATGTTTGATTGGATTGTGTTCTGCTCCAATGTGCATTTGTAATTAACAAACCAAGCCTTGAAACATGAGCCCTTGAAATATTTGAGGCCTTGAAACTTGCAATTACTAGATTTTCTATTTAAACCTTTCTGATTTATTTCATTACTAAATATCATGGCCCTGGGGTTAAAAGCTGCTCTTTTTTGACATATTATTCATCTATGGCTGGTCTGGATATACAGGGTCAATAGTGTTAGTCTAATTGAATTGTTTAACATGCTACTGTAAAGAACTGCAAGCTGACTAAAAGGTGGTGTGTGCAATTCAATGTCTGTATGGCTGTGATTGGTGATCATGTAATGTCAACAAACTACACCTGACAACTGTGTGATAGCTAGATCTGCTGGTTTCCTCTGTTAACTACATATGTTATTCATTTGGTTTTTCTGTTTTGTAATTTAATCAGCTTATTTATAAACATTTTTGAAATAAATTGTTTTCAGAAGTTTTAGTCATTTTGATATTCAAGTGTGCAGGTCTTGACTGGAAACTGCTCATATACCTAACTGATTTAAGTGGCATGCAGGATGCTGTTGATTGTCCTGAGTGGATCGTGCCATTTCATGTCTTCAAATCCTTAGCACAGGAGGTACTGGTTTATCCTCCTTACAGAACCTGGTCAGTTGTCTGTTGGAAAAATATACATTGAGTTCATTTATACGAGTTCCATCTTGTCATCCACTTTGTTGATCATTTGTTTTTAGTTTGTGGTTTTCTGATCATATAATATCAATATTTTTTCTGTATTTTAGGATACAAACTTCCATATTCTTAAGCTGGAATATATTCATAGGATCACTGCCACTGATTTTTTTGTTCTTAGCTCGTTGTTTATTGTTGTCAAATTTATTCTTTGTACAAGTTTAACATTCAGGACCTATTACCGTCAAAAAGAGAAAGGATACCTGTCTTTGGTGCCTGTTCTTATTGGCAGTAAGTCCATCCAAAAGTTATGCCTACTTCATGGGTCTTGTTAATTTTTGCCAAAGAATAATGTGGTTACTCTGTTTTTATTTGTTCCACTTTATGCCTTGTCTATGCCATAGGACTCTACACCACACGTTCATTTATGTGGTATCAACTTAGTCTTTCTGTGAAGATACATTTCCTTCTTTCTTTGGTTGACAAACGAGAAATAGGATCCCGGTAGTGAGGAATAGGAGGTGATAGGTGAAGATGTGGTTCAATTTACGTGTATGCGGAATAGCATTCCATATTTTTGTTTCCATGCCTGTAGTTCTACTATTATGTGTTTGATTTGTCTCCATCAATTACTAATTGGAATTTTGTTCAACTATGTTCCTGTCTGGTGATGACAGGTTCTTTAGGCATTCACGATCTTTTATAACACACCCATCATGCAAATCTGATCTTGTTCTTTGTGGCTGATTCTCAAAATCTTTGTTATTTTTTGGGGCTTCACAGTATGATCTGGAGCTAGTATTTGTAAAAAACTCACACGAGTTCGTTAATGAGTACTTACGGAGGCCCGAGTTTACAGATCTCATGCGGAGACTTGGTGCTCTAGGTGATGGAAATCAGGATCGAAGTAAGCTCTTTTCTTCGATGACCTTGTCAGTCCCCCTGATGACGGCACTCACCCAAGTGTCGAAAAATGCAGGCACATTATCTCAGGACGAGTGGGATGTAGCTTACCTTTATTTGGCATTCGTGTTGAGGAAGGTAACGAAGAAGCACCAGTCTATGAGTTTCTTTTCACCCTTTGTTTACTGTGCATGTCATAAGGATATCTTCTTTTGCAGAGAGGTCAACCTAATTTAAGTGGGAGGAACAACAACACAAATAGAGGAAAGATGTTCTTATCGGAGGATGACATTGAGATCATCGGTGGCTAACATGATCCCTAAGTTTCTTTTGGCAGATGGGACATAACAAGACTCTGGTACTCAGCTATCATACAAAGAAAGTGGAATATACATGATGATGGTATTCATGGATCTAACAGTAATAAGGCAAGCTGGTTATGATTTGAACCTGACGAGTTCAGCTAAAATTTGTTTTCTAGTGTAACTCACCGAGATAAACTGATTAAAGAATTCACTTTCTTAATGTAACAATTATTGTATATTTAAAAATAGTTATAGCTTAAGTAACCGATCGCCTATTTATTTTGCTATAACTGAAAAATTAGCAGCTTAGAGATTCACAGGACTGGTCTCGTTGGAGCAGCTTACTACTGGATAAACAAACACAGCAGCTTGGTTGGTGCGTTGAACTTTTTTCTTTTAATGTTTTTGGAGCTAAAATTTCTTCCTAATACAAATTTGTTGAAATAAATTGATGATAGATTTTCTCTCGTCGACGTAGGACTTGTTTCTTTTTGGATACAATGATAGCATTTTGTTTCTTCAATTCATATGGTTGATTACTTGCTTTGATCATATAAAAGGTTAATCAGCAAGACTTAATTTGAGTCGGAGAGCGCGTTGTATACTGGGCAGCTTCATCTTCTCTACTATATTTTCAAGTTAATTCCTGACATACGATGCTGTTGTGGAGTAGTCCTTTGAATTTATAGTCATTGAGATTGCTTCCATCATGGTTAAAAGTCTTTATAAATATGATTCTTTTAACGATTTGGCCTTTTTCTTGTACTTTGGAATTCGGGATCATCGGTTTCTTAAGCTCCAAAAGTAATGTCTTCCTCATTCCTCTCCCTTCTTTCCAGGCTGTCCAACTTTAATCTCAACGTTAAACAACATAAGAGTCGGAGTTCCTATCGACTATTGCGTGAAAGAAGAACAAAATTCCTAGCAGAGTTGATTTTATCATTTATATAAATCACACAACTTTTCAAATTTAATATCAATGACTTGTGAGGTTTTAGATTTTTATAATGTTAAGGACGGATGTTTGGGCACACAAGTCCAGAGAGATGTAAAATGTATATATATATATATATATATATATAGAGAGAGAGAGAGAGAGAGAGAAGAGCCAAAGGCGAACGCAAGGTGGGACAACGCACCCGGCAAAGCAGCAAACACCATCCGCGCATCGGGAGACGAAGCACAAAGAACAAGGAAATGGCTGGGGCTTGGAGCCGGAGACACGGGAGGCCCGTACCGTCCTGCTGTCGTCGTCTCCGGATGGGCCCCTGTGCCCGTCGTCGTCACCCGGCAGGGAGGTGGATGCCAACCCCGCGCATGCTCGACGTCTCCTCACCCCACGGTCCTTTCCTTCGTCCCTCGATCATTGTTTACATATTCTCGCGTTCCTGGTTTCTGGCCTCGGTCTTATTCGTCTCCGTTGGTGGGGACGGTGTCGCGTCCCCGGAGAGCCTGTGGCCGCTGTCGGGGGTGCCAGCCAGCCTGGCCCCCTCCGTCGACGCCGAGCGGGGCTGCCATGGTGGGGGCTGGCGCAAAATCCGCGAGTTGCTGCGGCGGCCCCAAGTGCGGAGCAGCATCCCTTCCGACGCCACCTTCGACATCGTGTTCTATATGGAACGTGGTGAACCGCTGTCGTTGACTTCGCGCACCCGGTGGGACCCTTCCGTCGGCGGGATGTGAGAGGAGGGGTAAAAGAGTCATTTACTCCAAAAGACTTGTCTGATCTCGTTTCACGAAAACTGATGCAACGTGCATCGTTGTGGGCTTTCCCGTGCTTTCTCGGACATCTATCCACGTGATGATGTGGTCGTGGGAGGCGCACGTGGGTGTCGCTGCATTTCATAATGCCGAAACGTCATTGCATTGTACGCTGTAGAAAGCAACACTAGCTTTGCCCTTTGGACTCGATGAGGTCGCTGTGCACCGAGCACTGACACCAAGTTTACCAAAGCAAACATAATTGCTCATTAAAAGATCGTAAAGAACATATTAATTTATTTCTGTACTGGTCTAGGAAAACGAGGAAGACGACTATAGGGTGTATGACACTGCTGTCCTCCCCCTCACTAGACTGTTGTTTAAGAGATGGTGTGATCATCGAAGGCTTAGTTGTGATCATTTCGAGGAGAGTAATTGCTTGCAAAACGTTGTTTAGGTTATTAAATAGCAAGGAAAGGAAATATGGCAGCAAGTGGGATTCTTTTTCAACATTCGGGTCTACCCAACTTTGTTTAAATATAAAAAGTGGTGACCTTTGATCACGTATATAATATATCCATTATTATAGATTTTGATTATTTGATATGTACATGGTTTAATAACTAGAATGTTTTTGAATTTATCCTAGGTTGATGTGTTAGAAAGATGGGGGACTCAGCTCCTAGTCTTTCAAATTTTATATTGAAGGTATATTCAATAAGGTTTCTTGGATATTTAAGTTAATAAAAATTAAATAATCCGTTCAAGTACCAAAGAAATACTAGTGTATTTTTATAAATTATTTAATAAATATTTCACATAAGATTTTAATTTAATAATAAATAATAGTGATAGATTTAATAATAATATATTTATTCATAAAATTAGAGTTAATGAAGTAAAAAAATACATTAAAAAAGATAAAAATAGTTAAGAGTGTGAGGCCTAATAGTATCAGTTTGAAAAAGTTTACGGGTCAAAGGATGAGCTTAGTTAACTAGTTTATTTAATAAAATCATGAGATTTAAAAGGATGCTCAAAAAATAATTTTTAGTACTAATTTATAAAAATAAAAATGATATATGAAATTATTCAAATTATTAAAATCATAAATTGTACCATGAAACTTTGAGAAAAAATTTAACAATCATATTCTATAATCAAGTAACAACACTCTTATTATTGACTACTATTACCCCAAGAGTCGTAACCTCAGTGCCTTCCTCTGTCATCACATAAGGATCCTCCCTTTTTTGAATGGGATACCTCTCACATGGAGTATGCGATCTCTATTTATTTTATATTGTACTATCACGATCTTAGTCGATTTTGCTTAAATCATACAACACCCTTATCTGTCTGTTCAGAAAAGGTTAGTCTCCTTGAAATCTCTTATAGTTCCCTGAAGACCTGTAAAAAAAACAATGAGTTAAATAAAGTGTTTAACTTGAGATCTCGTAAGTAGTCATTTCAATAAATATTTAATATATAATACAAATTACAAATATAGATATCGTAAGCTTTGAATGATCGTGCGACAAAAGATTCAAGGTGATCTACTGTAGCCAAAGGTCCCCATAAGTCCCACATAACACTACTATAGAACATGACAATGAACCAGAGCTAGAAAGCCCTTAGGTGCTATGTTGGCTAACATTGTGTGACTTTGTAAAGCTAAAAAGCCATCCAAAATGATTGCCTAGATAACCTATTATTAGGCAGTTTACCTCTATGCGATAACTACATACAACTTACATTTATAATTCAAAAATGACTACAAAAGCTAACCAAAATGAGGCTACCAAGCTTACTGCAAGCCCTCTACATATTGTGAAAAATATGAACAAAATCGAAAGATATAGACATACACGAGCATTACATCAAACACACTACTTATAATTTTATTTGTGATATTCTCTCCCACTTAGTCCTTAAACATCCTCATCGAAGCCTTTACGGATACTTCTCCTCACCTTTGATGAATATTCGATCTTTTGCTCTAGTTGTAACATGTCTCTTGACTCCAAATTGTTCTTTATCACTATTGTTGAGTAGTCAAACTTTGATCTATCATATTACTTAAACTCACTAATAACTCTGATTCTAGCGTGGAGCTAATTGAGTTGTGCTGATATTTGTTGGTTCTTGCGGACCCCTTAGATGAAAAAATATACCTTCTTTATTATGCGTTAGTCTCTCAAACGTCTCGTGCCACTTAAATTAGTTGGAGTTTTAACGAGTATTGTATCACCGACTCTAAAGTTTTTGAGGCCTTCAGGCAGGTTCATATCACTTTCATTTTCGATTGGCTTTCTATTAGAAAATGAAATTAATAAACTACTATAGATAGAATTGATCATCATTAGTAAACATTTGACAACTATTGTCTTTTATTAAGTTTCTTCGAATGGTCTTTGAACATGTATAAAACTCCTTTACTAGATAAATAAAAGAACTAGGGTACTCGATTTTGCCCATTCTCTTAAAAGTTGAGAAGGCAAAGATTACTCGACTTTGCTTGCCTTCTCAAGGGTTGTACTTTATGCATCAAGCTGGTTATTAACCTTCGTTTGCTCTTCACTCATACTTTTGAAGCACTCGAAGTGTTTGTACTACTTGTGTTAAGTTAGCTATTATGATTCACCTCCTCATTACCATTAAACTTTTGGAATGTAAGAAGTTTTGCCCAAAAAAGCTAAAATTTTTCTTTGACTTGGAACAAGTCGCTAATAGTTTTGGTTACATTTGAGATTATATCATTTTCTCTATTATTTCTACCACCTATTTCCTTTGAGTAGAAAAGATATAGTATTGCGCACTTGTTCCTTAGTTGAGCACTCTTGCATCGACCCGAAGTCCTCCACCATTGGCTATTTTGATGAGAAACTTATTGACACTAATCTTATAAAGATATAAGTACATCATGTGTTATTCTTTTGATACTATAGTCATTATCATATAATCGTATAAATTTAAAGATATAAATACATCAGTGTTATTATTTTAAGGAACAAAAAAAAAATAAAGATAATGAATGTGTACTTGTGGTGATAGTGAAGTTATGTTAAAGCATTAGTAAAGAAAATTTATTAATGTGTGGAATCGATGTCTATTGGGCTAACTACATATTGTCCCTTGTAGTTAGTTGTCTTTAGCATCCTGATCTCTATACTTTAAAAAATTATATTGATATCCCTGTAATTATAAAAATGAAACGTTTATGTCCATTTACTCTAACTACATTAGTTTTTATTAATGAAAATATAAAAATAAAGGGTAAAAAAATAATTTGAAGTTCGATGATGGATGACGTTGATGGTGATGGACGACGAAGCCGTTGGTATCGGTGGTGGCATACCCCTCACCCTCCCCCTCATCCTCGATGTTGAGCGGCCATCGTCCTCCGCCTCCTCGACCACTTCCTCATCACTATCCCCTCTACCTCCCCTTCTCCTTCTCCTCCCTTACCCTCGGCGTTGAGCATGTTTGCCACCTTTCCCATGGTAACTCCGTCGTTGCCCTCATCCATGCCCTCTCCACCCTCAGCCCCACCGTCGTCTCGTGGTCCCATTCCCACACCTGCCCTCCCTTCACCCTCCTCTCTAACTTCTTTATCGGTTAGACCCACCACCTCACCGTCAACCTCGACATTCCCCACATCCTATTCAAGTTCTCTACCAACCATCACTTCATTGATGGCACCTTGTGTAAGATTGGCATGTGCACTTTGGTCATCAAGAGACTCATCGAGATGTTGAATTGGAAGACTCCAACCGAGGAGGTGTCGGTTGCGATGATTATCTCCAAGCTCACCAAAAAGAAGTAGAATGCTCTTGGAGTGGCTGAAATTCTCGGGGCCATGGAATCAATCTCTTTATTATTGTACAAAGCCATTTATGTTGTGGTAGCTAATGTTGTTGGATGGATAGAATGTCGATGAGTTCTTTGCCTACCTAGACATCTTGAGCATTGACTTCCAAGTGATCAATGAGCAGGAGCCAGAAACGTGAGGAGTCGTGGTTGGTCCCTGACCCGATCACCCTATTGGGCAAAAGCCCCAACAGCTCCCAGGCGAAAATCCCTACCTATATTCTTCTATCATCCTGTTTATAGCTTTGGTCTAAGAAGATGAAAGTGTCATATCTCTTAGAGCTCGACTTCGCTGATGACATACATAGGACATTGTTCCGCCCCATCTAACAAGCAACATCGTCGTCTCTCACTCAGTGTCACACCAAGATATCTGTGATCAGTGCTGGGAATATGGGCATGGCCATTACCCATATGATCCTGATGGATAAGCTGGCGCTTGTGGATGCCAAACTCGATAAGTTGCAGGAGGAGATGCTGGACCTATAGCATGCCATAGACTTTCTCCTATGCACCCAGATCCTAGCGTCTCTGGATTATGCGGTGACAACGAACTCAGACATTTGCATTTTCATGGTTGGTGCTCGGTAGATACCGAGGGAGATGTGACTAAACCTACTGCAACGCAATTTGGCACTGTTCAAGGAGATCATGTCGTCACTGGAGAGGTACTCGCCAAGGATGATGTTGCTACTGAGGGATCGGGACCAGGAGATGATAATGAGGCAGAGGGAGGAGAGGGCATGGATGAGGGTGGTGATGAAGTTGCCATAGAAAAGGTGGCGAACATGCTCGATGTCGAGGGCAAGGGTGGAGAAGGAAAAGAGGAGGACGAGCATAGAGGGGGTATCGACGAGGAAGTGGTTGAGGAGGCGGAGGGTGACGGTCGCTCGACGCCGGAGACAAGGGGGGAGGGTGAGAGGTTCGTCGCCACTGACGTTAGTGGCACCACCGTCCGTCACCATTGACACTAGTGACGTTGCTGTCCGCTATCAATGTTGTTCATCATCAAACTTAAAATTATGATTTTACTTTTTATTTTTATATTTTTATCGATAAAAATTGATATTTTTTAAAGTATAAAGATTCGAATACAACTAACTACCGAGGCAATTCGTAGTTAGCCCGTTGCTGTTATTACTGAAGTGTTTCGAAATTTAAATCCAGCAAAACACTTCTGCTTCCAAGCGAAGTCGGAGGCCACGTACATACAAAGTTCGAATCGTTTGTGCCAGTTGTCGCGGTACCACCAAACACATCCATTTTGTTTGGCGCAACAAAAAACAAAAGGGGATGCGTACAACACACACCAGAAAACAAAAACGGAAACAAAAACAACTACAGAAACAGAAACCCCCAATCATGACGCTACGTAGTTAAACCAACAGGCAACACCCACGTCCTGTCACCGTCACACGGCGCACTCATTGCCTTTACTATCCATTCCTTTTCCCTTCCTTGTGGCCAAAGCCATCGAATCATGGCCGTCCGACAACCCATCCGACGGCTCCTGGTGCCCCTCGACGTTTCCTTGTACACGAAGGCCCCACATGACGAGGTGGAAAACGATGGGGTTGTGGTAAAATTCGAGTCTTTTCTGGCGAACCAGTCATAATTGGAGACGCGACAGCTGTCCGACGACGTCAGCAAATCGACACCCTCCGAGGAAGCAATGCCGGAAGCCACCCGACACCTCACCCTTCTTCGACAGAGGATATGGAAGGACGGGACCCACAAGCGGTCAGGAGCTTCTCGTCGGGTGAAATTTAGCGTGCGTGTTCGGAAAATACGCGCAATAAAGCCGCTCACGCCTTTGCTTTTGAAAGCTCGCGGGCGTCAGAGTGAACAGCTGGCGTTCGACACGCGTAGTGAGGCAATTGGCGGAACCGTCGACTTCGGCCTTTTAAGGTGACAACGACGTGACATGCAGGGGCCCAGCTAGGAGTAACGGCTAGTCCGCCGACGTGGCCTCCCAGTTCACATGTCCCCACAAATAAATCGTCTTATGTGGCAACGCTGGCGTCCCCCACAAGCCAATGGGAGCGGGCTATAAAAGAGGAGCTCCGCCTACAAGAAGCTTACTACAGCAAGCTTTACTCTCCACTCTCTACTATCCCCGATCGCCCCTGCTGTTCTTCTTCTCGGTTTCCCCTTGATCTCCAATGGAGGTTAGAGGTGTGTGGCGGATGGTAATGGTGCTATGCGTCGCGGCCTCCGCTGTGGGAGTGTCCTGTTCGAAGTTTGACGAGCTCGTGCAGCCGAGCTGGGCGACGGACCATATCATTTACGAAGGGGAGCTTCTTAAGCTCAAGCTCGACAACTCCTCCGGTACGTTTCGAAGCATCCTGTGCTTCTTCCCGGACTTACTTGCTTGTTTGCAGCTTGCTGAAACAATGCCGCTGTGGTGGCTTTTCTTATAATGGTTTCAGGAGCTGGATTCGCCTCCAAGAGCAAGTATCTCTACGGCAAGGTCACCGCCGAGCTGAAGCTGGTGGAAGGCGACTCCGCAGGGACTGTCACTGCCTTCTACGTATGATTTCTTCCTCTACATGTCTCCCTTGCTGCTTCTAGTGCTTGCGTCGTGAATCGGTGTGTCACCACTGCGCAGATGTCGTCGGATGGGGCGAGTCACAACGAGTTCGACTTCGAGTTCCTGGGGAACAGGACGGGAGAGCCGTACCTGGTGCAGACCAACCTGTACATCAACGGGGTGGGCAACCGGGAGCAGCGCATGGACCTGTGGTTCGACCCCACGGCCGATTTCCACGCCTACTCCGTCCTGTGGAACCCGCGGCAGGTGGTCTTCCTCGTCGACGATACTCCCGTCCGGGTGTTCTCCAACCAGGAGCACCGCGGCATCGTCTTCCCCCGCGATCAGCCCATGGGGGTCTACAGCTCTATCTGGAACGCCGACGACTGGGCCACCGAGGGCGGCCGCGTCAAGACCGACTGGTCCCACGCCCCCTTCGTGGCCACCTTCCGCGGCCTCCGCATCGACGGCTGCGAGTGGGCCCCCACGGCGGCGGGTCCGGCGGAGGTGCAGCGCTGCAGCGCCAGCGCGTGGGGGAAGGAGGGGCGCTACTGGTGGAAGGAGAAGGAGATGGAAGCGCTGAGCGTGCACCAGAGCCACCAGCTCATCTGGGCCCGGGCCAATCACCTGGTCTACGACTACTGCAGCGACCCGGGCCGGTTCGCGACCCAACCGCCCGAGTGCGGAAAGAAATAAACCGGTTCACTGGCACCGATAGGCTCACACTCTGCGCAAGCGACTCGCTGGGGAACCGCTGGTTCTTCTTTGCTCGCTCGCTTGGGACCACTGTTTAGGATCGATCTCGTCGTCTCTTCTCTTCCTTGGTGTGTTCAATTACCATGTCTTCTGCTCCTTATCAGTGACATTTGTTGGATGTATGAAAAGTTTAGGGAGTCGAGAAAGGTGTTTCGTTTGCATGTGGATGGTAGCTTGGTGCGTCGACATATGTGCAGATGCTTGTGGCAATGGACTGTGCATCTTAACAGCATCAGTTCCTTCCCAGTTCACAGAACCCACCGAGTGCGATGGAGAACACGACGGACTGAGGAATGCTAAAGTAAAGTTGTTGGATTCGATTCTCAAAAGGCTGGAAAAGTTGGTAAATGTTTGGGATGCTGCCTCGCGCGTCGTCTGCTCCCGGTAAAAGCAGCGCTGAGCAAAGTGTAGCCATTTCTCAGCGTACGTGATACAGAGAAAATAGCAGTGCAAAGCAGTGGTAACTATGATCCGTTCTAAAAATGGATTCTACAGATTGTATTGGTGGGGGTTTACATTACATTCCGTTCATGTTGAGCTCATTGTTTTGTGGTTGGACACTTGCATATGGGTATTGCTAACTCATCCAAATTTGATATCCTTTTTGCTTTGCCTTTTGACATATTTCATACATTAACATGCAGGTGGTGAGTGTGTTTTGCTTGCTGGAATGCAGGACGCCAGATTGGGCAGCTTAAATGTGCATGAATCATGCACAAAACACTATGGAGAAATCTCTTTTGGAGTCTACATAAGATGGAACAAATAACACAGTACAGGATTTAGTTGTGTGAACTGTGGACATCAGGATTTACTAAGATAAAGATTGCTGTTTGTATGTGTTGGCTTATTACTGTTTGTGTGTGTAATTGAGCTGCTCTTACCTACCAGGAACTTGAAGATCTCTGAATGACTTGCAGCATTGAATCCATTAACATTGTTGAAATGGGTTGTGTCTTCTCTGAAGTTGCATTGATGTATAATAGAAATGTTTGTCCCCTTGGCTAGTCATAGCTTGTGGTTTTCTACTCTTCAACTTGCAATCCAGAGGTGGAAACTATGTAAATAGTTGTGACTGTATATTTTCTTGGACACAGAGAGGAGACCTACTTCTTTTTCTTTTGGATTAGGCCAAAGATTCTGAGCAGCTAACCAGAACCTCAAATCTATATGTTCAGTCTTTAAAGGCCATCACTGTCCAAACACATGTGGGTCTCAAGCACAGGCAATTATTGTATTAGTGCACCATCTGTTAACTCTCAACATCAGGTTCGCTGGATCCACATGAACCATAGATGAGTGATTGAAGTGAACTTGACACAACATGATGGAACCATTGCCCAGCTGACCCATGAGGCAGTGTCCAAATGTTGGAGAGCTATGCACTCAGTGAATATTTTGGTTTTATCCACTTTCTGCATGCAAGAGATATCCATAAACATAGCTTCCTGAATCTGATCTATTGACAAGCTCTGAGATTAGTTTCCTTCCTGTGTGCTCTTTGTCTTGCAGATTGCACTCTTCAGTAACAAGTGATTGTTGACATGAAGCAGGAGATCAAGTAACACTGATAAATCCTTCCTTCCATGAATGTCTGATGCTGTCATCAAACATTGTAGCAGAGTGTATTAACATAGAGGGACACCATTGACAAGATGGCATCACAGTGGACATTGCAGACATTGACTCTCAAGTAATAGGTAGCAGGAGAATCTCTAGTGTACCTTCCCATGTCTTGAGGAGAACAGACCATATTGCATCCTCTGCATCAGTTCATACGTTGAAGGACTAAACTATGTGCACGGGAGGACAAAGTCAGAGTCTACTTGATCCGTAACACACAGCTGTAAGCCTGTATCGAGTCAGGTTATTGGCAAGAACAACATAGAACATGTTGCTTACAAGACCTTGGATGTTCATGTTCATGAAACAGAGACAATTAAGATCCCAGGAGACCATCAGCTTCCTGTCTTCCATTTGTTTAGTCTTCTATGTGTACATCTGCTGCGTGATGGTCGTGCACAATGGTAATAGATTCTTCAGAATACATGTGTATCCATTTAAAAGACTAGATATGTGCAGGTAGATATAACCTTGGTTCTAACTTAGTAGCTCATTCCACCGTACGAAGAGTTGATTGTTCCTCAGCAGGAAGCACTGATGCTCACACAGTATATATAATCTTCAATGTCCTAAACCAATAAACTCAACATGCAGAAGAGTGTTCTGCTCTCCTTTGCCAAGCAAATCTAGGTTGGTAGATTCTGCTCCCATTCAAATGGAATTTAGTATTCAACTCTGCTAGATTTGCACCCCAGCAAATCTAAATTAGTCTTGCTAATAATTTACTGCCTGACAAGTTAAATTGGCTTCTCATACAAGAAACAAGAATTGAATGATTCATCGAATGACATAATGGTGAAAATTTTGGATCAAGATCATCCAAGGAGTATAGTTTTCTTTTTTCTCTTTGTATTTTTGACATTTTGAAGTTTTCAGAATGGCTCAGCTGTGATGTCATTGTCATCGACATCTACTGGTGGTGGCTCTCATTCTTCTCCCACAACTCCCACAATAATTGCAGCTAACAACTCAACCATGCTGATCACTGGACAAATGCCAATATATAATGGTGAGCACTCCCCCCTTCTACTTGTTCCAAAGAGCCCCAAAACATCGCTCCAAACAGATCCAATTCCCACCATTCAAGCTTGGCGGTCAATGTCTCGCTTGTTTCTCCTCCTCGTGGTGTTTCTCGATCTCACCGTCACTCTGGCAGTGGCTCGGTCGACGCCGGTGAAGGTGGATGTCACCGGCAGCAGTCTTGGGAACGCTAGTGCTCCTTCCTCGAGTGTGTACGCAGGTGGAGAGCCGGGACTTGCCGGCGCGCCGTTGGCAACTCAGGATGCGAATCACCACCACCGGGCTTCCGACAAGTCGATAGCCGGGGCCGAGGTTATACTCGGAGGGCTTGCCTCTGCGGTTCTCGGGGCCATCTTTGCGTACATTCGGGTGACCAGGAAACAGAGCTCGGAAACCAAAGCCTGATCCTGTTTTCTCCTTCTTCGTGTTGCTGCTAACTGTTGCATGCACCTGTGGATGTTTGGCGAGCGGTGAGGTTGCGATCAAGCATAGCCATGTGTTGTTCGAACATATTCGTGATTCACATAGAAAATTTAGTTTCTGCAGCGATGACTGCTTCTTTTTTCTTCTTCTCCACTCGTGGATGCTTGTTTCTTTGACTTCGTCTTCTTAGCTTAATTCCTAACTACATGTCTCCATGTACGTGTGCGTGTGTGTATGTATGAATGTCCATGAAGACTTACATAAGCATGCAGGCATAGATCTGAGAAGAAGACACCAGTTGGCCATGGTAGCATCGCCTGTCATGGTCATGTGTGTATGTATGAATGTCCATGAAGACTTACATATGCATGCGGGCATAGATCTGAGAAGAAGACACCAGTTGGCCATGGTAGCATCGCCTCTCATGGTCATGTCATGGTGGTGTGTTGGCGAACAGAAATAAGAAAGATTTGGTGATCAAGTGTTTTAAGTATCTGTCACCAGCGACAACAGTGGTCAAGCGTTCGCATCAACACAACGAGACTGTTGAAGCCTCTCTCTCTCTCTCTCTCTCTCTGAGGATTCACTTCCGTCTCCGTAAGGATGGAGGACGCACTTCCATTAGCTTCAATGCCTGTCGTCAAATAGCACCAGCTAATGCTTACCACTCCTTGGGTCGGCTCCGTTTCGCTGGTCACGTTTCCCGAATCCCTTTTTCTCCTGCATCTCTTATTGAAACCCTCCCAATTCTCCACCGCGGACGATCGATTCGATAGAAGCACGATGGGTGCGAAGATGGGATCGGGGAGGTCGGAATGGCGGTCGTCAGGTCCTCGCGCGGAGCCATTACGACAAGGCCGTATTCATTCGCCCTCGTCTCCACCGGCACCAGCGCCATCTCCGGTGATCCTCCAACTGTTTGCTTGTTGTTCCCTTCTTTTTTGGCTTTTTCCTCCAATTTTTAGATCGAAGCCCGATCTTCCAATTCGTTTAAGATAAGGTTCGAGTTTGGCATTAGATGACAATAATAACATGAAAAAAGATTCTTTCTTGATGGGCGAGGGTTTCTGGGTGGTAGTCTTCCAGAGAAAGATAGGACTTCGATGAACTCAGGAATCGTGATCCAACTTTTGTAGCTTCGATTTAAATGGGTAAGAGGTGGGAATTGATGGATGCAACGAGCTGGAGGATGCTTACCCATGGGGGATTTGATTTGCTATTGGTTAATGTCCTGGATCTCAATGAGCCCGAGGAAGAGACTTTTCATACTCCAGAGCATGTATGTTTCTTTCCCATCAGAAAGTGTGGTTCTTTCTCGATTTGCTAAGGTTTCTTTTTCTTTAGCATCAAGAACTACTTTTCCTTTACATAGGTATAAGAATCTTAAGGGGCTGGTTGAAAATTGAGGGGCTCTTCATTGGCATATAGGTATGAGTTGCTGTCGCTTGTTGTTCCTTCAGGTACTGTTCTATTATCAGTTGATTAGAATCAAACTCTGTGGATCTAGTCCTTTTGCATCGGTTCTGTTAAAGCACAAAAAGAAGATATAGGTTAAACCATGCTGATTCCACCAAGACAAGTGTGGAAGCTTTTCTACAAAAAGATTTAACTCATTTTAGTGGGGTGTAAATGGTGAGTGTCACACGAATAGAGACTAACAATTCTGCAGTTAATAAACAATATTCCAAGCATAGTGAATGATTTAAATGTTGAGTTGCCTGTGATAGGACTGGCTTATTGTAGCATTTGGACAAGTGATTATCCAGTGGTGTGGTCCTATGGACCATATCAAATGACATGCTTGTCTGTAATGATACAGACTCCATATGTCAGCGAAACTGATGGCACCTATGTTCTATTCTCTTGGAAATCTGGGGCAGAAGTGGAAAGAAGCTTTTCTAGGCAAGTTATTGGATCCATAAATCCTGGCAATTTATTGCTCATTTGCTATGACATGTCAATTCTATTACACTCTCCTTTTACAAAAACAGGATGTCAAGTACATCATCAATATGGTCAGGATATGTTGCTATCTGTTGAATAAAACAGGAGCAACTAGTTTTTCTCTCCCACTGTAAATTAGTGGTTCTTTAAAATAGTGAGGAAACAAAGAGTTAAACAGAAAATTAACTTGCACATGGATTACAAATCTAAACTAGTTTACCATTAACCTGAGCTATTAACTGAAATATAGCAAAGAGTTGACTTGCATGGTGACTGGCATCGAAGGCTAATATGTACATAAAAATGATTAGCGCCAATTTAACAAACTGAAGCTATATTTTAATTGTTCAAATCAACTTAGCTCAAACTGCCAATAGGTTCATCAACACGGCACAGTTGGGGGGTCATGAAAAGGTATAATGAAGAAAATCATGGCAATTGAAGAATATTAAGGATGTCCTTAATGTGGTTTATCCTTTTCTATCTCTACATGTTTATAAGGTTAGTTTAGGATGAACCTTGCTGCCTCACAAGTCGTAAAATGCGGATGGACCTGTAAATGATTTCTTCACACAAAGCAGTGGTAAGGCTGTTGCAGAAGGCAGCAAGCGCCCTGTGGAGAAGGAAGAGGAATGATTAGACAAAGAAGATCAAAGAAGGGGAGGTTAGAAGTTGGAAGAAGCAGAGGAGATGGAGAGGGGCAACCTGAAACTTCGTGATTCTTTTCCTCTTTAAGCATTTTTAACCTGTCATTTCCTTATATTGATGTGGAGGCAGATAATCCCTCTGAACCTTGATGACACCTGTATTGTCTAGTTTCTGAGACCGATACATGTTTAATGGTGAGCTTAATTAAACAACTTCCTTTGTTTCGCTTGCTTTTTTTTTTCTCACTTTTGCAAGCAACTTCTGATCCAATGATTCTTGACCATGTTGTGGTGATGGACAAACTTGGTAACAAATTGTATGTAATTCCTAGAGCTAGTTATGTGGATCAAATAAACAGATTTTAATGAGTCTTTAAATTAGTTGAGCTCCCACTTTTAACTCAGTGTGTCTCCCTTTCATTTCGTCATATATGTCAATGATACTTTCAGATCCTGCATGTATGTTATGATGTTAATGAACAGATGTGCTTGTGGAATTAAGACTTTATGGATTATGAAGTATCGGGACATCAATTGGTTTCAGTCTTATTTTTCTTTGCAACTTTTGCCAGGTAATGAGATACACCAGGCAAAGCTTGTTAAATGTACTTGTAGTTTGATTATAGTAGTTTTGAGTGCTTGTTATAATTGAACAATAGGACTCTTTCAAGGGCTGGATTGAGATTCCATCTCACTTGTGCTGTTACATTACATCTGGTTTGTTGCTCCGTATGCATTTGCAACCCTTTGTTCGAGGTTCAAAAACCTAGTTTTACACATCTGGTTCACCTGCACGTCAAGCTTATCTTAAAGCAGTCCTCCAATTTAAACTTTTCATTCTGTGGATTGGCATGTCCATCTTCAACTTCTCTAGTTCTGCACTTTACATTAGAGATGATATTTGGTAGCTTTGGATGTTTGTACAGTGGTTTAATGATCATGCAGCATTTTGCTGGATATGGATACATTTTTCCTGCTCTCTGTTGTCTTTAAACATTCCTAGTTTAGTTCTTGCTTTTCTTCTACATGGCTGGTTGGTGTCGGATGGATGATTTTGTTGTTGAATGTGGCTTAGTAAAGCAGTCTTTTAGTTCAGTTCCAAGAACAACACAATACATAGATACTGCACAACCCATAACCTCTTTTAGGAAACAGGATGGAGTAGCAAATAGTATGGCAGTTATCAAAACTGAATCAAAAGTCAAGCTTCGGTTCACCAATGAATCAATCGGTCGGATCATAGATTTAACATTATGTTTTTTTTTTTGAATTATTTCCTCTTCTGCTTTTCCAACCTCTCCTCTTGTCTCTTCTTTTTATCGCCCTCCGTCTCGTCATTTCCTTCCTTCTTTTTTAATTAATGATGCTGATATCACTGAACTATGATTTAAGTTGATTTTAGATATACATTATTGTCTGTTTTGGCATATGAAAGGGTCCTAATAACTTAGTTGTTTTGTGTAATTAGTCAAAGAATAGAATCGACCGGGGTTAGTGGATTTAATCAGATGATTTTTGTTTGGATAATTGATCAGTTTGATAAGATGGAATGAACCAGTGGTTGATAGCTAGGAGTAGTACTACAACCAGTTGAATTGGAATCACAATTAAAACTGCAACAAGCGAATTGTACCTCATACTGTCTGTAATTAATTATTACCAATGTTAGCAGTGATGTAAAATGGTGCAGCATCTACTTCCATTTCCAAGCTTGAGAGAGAGAGGGCATCATGATTCAATCTAGTATTTACACTGTTTTAAGTGGTCCATTCCCTATTGCAGTCGCAGTATCCTGATTCCCTGTTTCCAGCTCTAGAGATATTACTACTTCAATAATGCCCTTCAATGAACGCATCATTTGTTTCTGTCTTCTCTCCTTCTTCTTTGTTCCATGTCTTGTGCAGACAAGCTCTTTCATCATTATATATTTTTTTGTGTGCTTAATTTAGGAATTTGAAATATTAGCTATTGCGCAAAGCCTTGTGATATGAACAGAGCTAATTATTCTTACAACTACTTGGAAACCAAGAAGAAAATACAGTGAAAGGATCACAAAAAGATGGTGTTTTTTTTTCCTTTTTGGCTGCTTCGCTGACTTACGTTGGCTGATGACCGACAGCGAGTCTCCTTCATGAAAGCCCACCGAATCTACTCTTCTCCAGTAGCAGACCCAACTCCATCGCGTTCTTCCTCGTCTTCTGGTTCACGTCGCCGGCCAAGACCGAGCAGAGGTCCAAAACCCCTGCTTCGATGGCCTGCGAGGCCTTGTCTTTGCTGTCAGAGCACACCAGATTCAGCGCCATGAGAGCGTGTTCGGTCGCCCTGGGGCTCCCTGCTCTTACGACCTCCGCCATGACGCCCACGAGTCCGACCGCCTTCCTCATCGCTTCCTTCCCTTCGAGGCATTTGGAGAGAAGGCCCAGGACGCGCACGGCCCTCTCGGAGCCATCGCGCGCGAAGCCGACGAGCGGCTGCACGGCGCCGGCACGGGCCGCCCGCCGCCGGTTCTCTGCGAACTTGCACAGCTCGTAGAGCGCCGTGGCCGCCTCCCGTCGCTCCCGAACGTCGCCGTCCTGGAGAAGCGCCACGAGGCGGGGGATCGCGGCGGGGTGCGCGCCGATCGTGGCCTTGTTGACCTCCACGACCGCGAGGCTGGTTAGCAGGGTGGCGGCTAGGGCGGCAGCGGTACAGCCGGGGCCGCTGCGAAGAGCGGCGACGACGGGGTCGATGGCGCCCTCGGCGACGAGGCCGACGCGGGCGTCGTCGCCCTCGAGGGAGAGGTGGAGGAGGGCGCGGAGAGCGAGGTTCTGGAGGTCGGGGCGGTCGGGGGCGGCGGCGTGGCGGAGGAGGACGGAGGCGGCGCCGGTGTCGGCAACGAGGCGGTGGGCGGCAAGTCCCCCGCGCTGGGCGAGGCGAAGGACGGCGGCGAGGGAGGGCCGGTCGGAGGGGAATGAGAGGCGGGCGAGGATGATGGCGTCGTCGGCGCCGTGGGATGCGGCGGTCGCAACGGCGACGGGGCGGTGGGCGAGGAAGTTGGAGATGAGGCTGCGGAGGGCGTGATTGGGGATGAGGGAAGGGGAGGGAGGGAGGGGAAGTTTGGTGAGAGGGCAGGTGCGGTTACCGGAGTCGAGCCAGCGCTGGATGGAGGCGCGGTCGAAGGTGTGACCGGAGGAGAGGATCACCGGGTCGGTCATCACCTCCAGCGAGATGGGGCAACGGAAGTCCTCCGGCAACTCTTCCACCTCCATCCCCCCTCTCTCCCTCTCTTCGTCGTAGGGAAGGAGACGAACGAGAACGAGAACGAGAGAGAGATGGGAAGCGAAGAAGGGGTGAGAGAACGAAGAGACGCTTAAGCTTAAGCTGGGAAGAAGAGTGCGTGGGAGGGCGTGTTTGGGCAAGCAAAATAGATAGGAGATAAAAGAAGAAAGAGCGGTAGTAAATGACCGAGATAGCCCTGGTCGGAGCGGGAGTTGGGGGAGAAAAGGAGTGAAGGAGATGAGGATGGGGGTCGTCATGATAAGATCACCATCCTCGTTATAATAATGGTGTGTATAAGATTCTGTCGCGACTCTATTAACGTCACATGCTATTTATAAAAAAGGCAGCCATGGCTTTCATTGCATGGCAATTCAAACGAGACGTGTGCTGCCAATTTATAGTCACAATTGCCACCCCAATCATCGCAACTTTAGCTACCCCGCTTTGTACGCGTAGTAAGTAATCTCAAGCTGTGGTAGCACCAGGCGTGAGCGTGAAGTACTCCCCCTGTCGAAGCATTACATACATACATACACATGTGTATATATATATTTATATGGTTTCTAATTGAAGAGGAGATGTACTCCTCTGTCGAAGCATTACATACATACATTCGACATTACATACATACACATATGTATATATATATTTATGTGGTTTTTAATTGAAGAGGAGATGGATACAGTCTTGAGTTTGAGAAAAAGGAGCGCTGTGGTCACCGACGCGGGACGGGGGGCCTGCACTGCGCCACGTGTGTAAGCAGCGAAGGACATGATTGTAATTTCCCACCACCAGAAGGGTCAACGGCTGCAGAAAACGGATCATTTTGGGAGTTCAAGGTGGGCCAGGGATTCTTGGCTAAGACCATGCCACCTTTACTTTGAAATCCGTGCTGATGATAATAAAGCACGACCGTTGGGTTTTTTTTATTTCCTTTTTCTAATCGATCCCTATGCTTTCCTTCTTTCTTTTTTACTTTTAGCTTTTATAAAAAAAAAAGATAAATGATCGTAAAAAGCTCCTGAATTTCACTCTTTCTTGCATGACGTCGTAAGTTTAAAATTTTTTCATAAAGCATCTTTAATCATAAAAAAATAATTTTAACCTTGTTATTTTAAAAAAATCCTACTCGAGCCTTCATGGATTATTTAAAAATAATAATCCGCACTTGTTTTGGTCACGTCTTCACCTCACTAGCGATCTCCCTTCGTCTACTGGCCCTTCCACCCTCACTATTGTCATTGGCCACAAAAGCGAATCGCGATCGCCCGCACTCTTGTCCCCCTTCTTTTTTTATATGCAACCAACAACCAGGAGGAGGCATGGGGAGAATGCAGCAAGGAAATGGGCATAAAGAAATTGTGTAGTTTCTATTGAACCTCATTATAGTCGTTGGTTATAGAGGTGCCTCATAGTGTTGCCTTTGCTTTTGTTCATGCGAGAGCGACGAACCCCATTAGACTTTCAACCCTTATCATAGTCGTTGGCTATAGAGGTGCCTCATAATGTTGCCTTTGCTTTTGTTCATGCGAGAGCGATAAAGATCATTATTAGCCGTGGAGGTACTACACAATATCACCTGTGCCCTTGTTCACCTAAGAGCGATAAAGACTATTTTATCGCTAGTCCAATGGGATGCAATGAGGGAGATTGCATCAGGGAAATGGGCATAAGGAGATTGTGTAGTTTCTATTGAACCTCATTATAGTCGTTGGTTATAGAGGTGCCTCATAGTGTTGCCTTTGCTTTTGTTCATGCGAGAGCGATAAAGGTCATTGTTAGCCATGGAGGTACTGCACAATGTCATCTGTGCCCTTGTTCACCTAAGAGCGACAAAGACTATTTTATCGCTAGTCCAATGAGATGCAATGGGGGTTGCTTGCCTTTACGACTAGGTGGGTCTGACAAGATGATGATGATGCGGTTAACAATTATGCAAAGGGTGGTGATGGACGAGAGGATGATGACATAGGAAAAAAGAGAGCTATGCTAAAAAAAAAAAAAAACTTGGAGTGCTATTTGAGATATTATAAAACTTTAGGGTTTTTTCTAAAAGTTCACTAAAAAGGTAAGTATGAGGATTTCTCTTTTCCTTTTTCTTAAAGTGTTCATGTGACATCCCGTCCTCATCACTTACTCTTTGCATAAAAACAATTGTACATGTGGGAAGAAAAGTCAACCATCACAAGTAGAGTCCTATGCCGAAGAGAATAAGAAAAAACAGAAAATAAAAGTCAATACTGTGTGAAAGGAGGAGTCAACTTTTACATGCTTGACGGACCTTAGCAAGGAGAGCTGTTAGAGTCCGGAAGAAATAAAAGTCAATGGTATTTTAAAAGAGAAGGATTTTTCTTGTTTTACATCTGCTTCATTGTCATGTAAAAGAGTCAATGGCGACTTCCAAAATCATAAGTTATGTATACATGATGATGATGGTTGATTTTTTCCCTCATGAAAAAGTCAGAAACCATGAGAATGATAAATGATTTTTTGTTGCAACTTAAATGAATGGAATGAAATCAAAACATTTCAGAAATTATCCTTTTTCTCTAAAATTCATACCAGGGAAGTGAGAAAAAGACTAATGGGCATTGGAGGGAGAGAGAGAGAGAGAGAGAGAGAGAGGGGTAAGCTAATCATGCAATAGAGTTTGTCCACAGTAGCAGAAATTAAGTCAATGGTTATTTGATTTCAGTGAAGCTGCCAATTGACTTGTAATTTGTCAGACTTGATCTTCTTCTAGCCATCATTCTTATTTTTATTTCTTCTCCTTCCAAACCAAGCTTTCAAATGTCAAACTTTGCTATGGTTTATTCGTCCAAAAATGTCAAACAAAGTCGACAATACAATGAGAAAAATTCCGGGATGTCATTGTCACAAACCAATTAACATACATAAACAATGCTAGTATGACCATTTAATGTTGGGGTTGACTTTCGCTACATCTTGCACTTCCATTGGCCAAAATCATAGAAACTAAAAATACGATTTTGATATTGTTGTGCTATGCATTGCACATGTTATGATGTAATCAAATATGTGTGACACTAAGTTTGGGTTTACTGTTGTCATAAGGCGTAAAGGTGGTTCGATTTTGGTGAGACAAGCAAAGCATGAACAAGTTTGCTTGCTCAACAATTATCGGAAGAATTAGGTACAAGTATGTCACACATCAATCACATAAAAAAAGGACATAAGATGAACATCGCATGGGGTCAGCTCAACTTCAAAAACAAATCGAGTAGGGTGCACATGACCAGGAAATTTCAACCTGGTTGTGCCATTTCTCCCATCTCATCCACAATCATCAGCAAGCAGACATGGAGTGCATCCAAACCAACCCCCACAAGTTGACAGACAAACGACATGCAACATGAGGAAATTTCTTCACCAGAAGCAAATGATTTGAGGCCTTGTTGCTGCTGCTGCTGCTGCTGCTGCAAAGTCTACTAAGAGAACATCTCGATCGGCTGCTTTCATGTGCTTGCACTTGCAGGAAAAGAGGTTTGCCTTCTCATCGGAACCACTTGCAAGTTGTCTTCAAAACCTTAGAGAGTGTGTGTGTGTGTGAGAGAGAGAGAGAGAGAGAGGAGGTCACATGAACATGACATCTGCTATGAATTACTACTCATTCTATGTCTTGAATGCCATGAAGAACAAGTCGACGAGACTTGGACCTGTGCTTACAGATTAGAAATCCTATACGGAACATGTCTCGCAGATTAGAAACATGTAGCAAATCAATGCTGGATGAAACAGCAAGTCAATGAGACTTGCTGTTTAGGCTGGCTGAAATAATAGCTCTTCTGTTAGGATTGGGGTTGGATAGGGACTGTATCTGAGGAGCTTTTAATAGATTTGGGGTTCCACATCAGTCAAAGACATCAACCAAGTTGGCTGACCACTGTCTAATCCAACCTGAGGAACAATCTATCAAGTTCATACGAGAGTGTTAGAATTGAACTACATGGAAATCATGGACCACCATGAAGCTGCAAGAATCCTGAAATAAATAAGAACAGAACTTGGAACCTCCAGTTCGAAACCTTTGGCCATCTCCTTGATCTTAAGAAGCATCCACTCTCTGTAAGGTGCAGCTGTTTTTGTATGCACAAATTAGCATAGAGCAGAGAGAAGAAATCCTGCCAGAAGTGAAGAAAGGAAGTTTACAGTATAAACAACCAGATGAGAGAACTCTATCAGCTTTTGTGGTGAAATAGAGCTTGAAGAGGCGAGGTCATAAACTACGCTCAACGACGAGATATATTTATAATCAAGTTAACAACATGAGATGGTATCTTGATAGTGGATACTCAGGGCACCATAGATATACCTACAAAAATTACTTTCTTGTAGGTATATCTTCAAATAAGAGTATGAGCAAAAGATAGTATCTTAATAATAGATACTTCAAGCATAAAGAGATCGTACAAACTTTTCATAGCTCATTAGTTGAGATGGAAGATATGTTATCTTCCGAAACAATAATAAAGAAAAAATCATTGGCATTTAAAATATTGATAATAAATTGAATCTCTTAATTAAAAATATACTTTTGATAGACGGTTTGAAACACAACTTAATAAGCATTAGCCAATTTTGTGATAATGGATATAATGTTAAATTTGAATCTCATGTATCATAGAAATACCAAATAAGAATAAATCTATTATAGCTTTAAGAAGTGATAATGTTTATACTATTGATCTTAATGATTTTTGTGATATAACTTATTTTTCGATGTTGAATAATGATATATGGTTTTGGCATAAAAGATTAAGATATGCTAATATGAAATTAATTTCATAAATTGGAACTAAAAACTTATAAAAGGAATGTTTAAAATTAAATTTGTTAAACATCAAATTTGTGATGTGTGCCAACTAAGAAAACATATAAAGAATAGCTTCAAACCCAAAAATTAAGTAAATACCTCTAAACCATTACAACTAATTTATATATATTTATTTGAACCTATTGATATTATAAGTCTAGGAGATAGAAAATATATTTTTGTAATTGTTGATGAATATAATAGATATATATGGACATATTTCTTGACACATAAAAATAACTATTTTAAATATTTTATTATATTTTATAAATAAATTTAAAATAAAAAAGATTTTATAATTTTTTCTATTTGTAGTGATCATGGTAGTGAATTTAAAAATCATAATTTTTAAGAATTTTATGATTTAATGGAAATGATCATAATTTTTCCACTCAAACAAATCTACAATAAAATAGAGTTGTTGAGAAAAAAAATAGGAGCTTACAAAAGATGACAAGGACCATGCTTAATAATAGCCTACCCAAATACTTTTATGCCAAAGTCGTTAACACGATATGCTATGTTATGAACAAGGTTCTTATAAGACATCATCTATCTAAAACTCCTTATGAATTATGGAGCAATAAAAAACCCAACATCTTGTATTTCAAAATTTTTTATTATAAATATTTTATTTTAAATGATAAGAATGTCTTAGAAAAATTTGATGTAAAATTGAATGAATACATTTTTCTTAGATATTTATTTATCTCTAAAGCTTATCAAGTTTTCAATAAGAGATCCTTAATCATCGAAGAATCTATTTATGTTATTTTTTATGAATCTCTCACAAGTAAAAATAATAATTTGATGATAATTTTAAATTTGATAAATTAAATTTGAATAAAGATTCTTCTCCCTAAAGCAACTTAGGTGCATCTAATTCCAAAGAAACCTTACCCAAGGAATAAAAGTATATAAATGCACATCCTCAAGAGTTAATTATTGGAGATACATCAAAAGGTGTTCCAACTCATTCTTTGTTAAAAAATATTTATGCAAATACTATTTTTTTAATCTCAAATTACGTGTAAATACATTGATAATAATACTCTTAAAGATAACTCATGGGTCTCGATAATATATGATTAAAGACCCTTTGATATTTGTTCTAGTATAATTCTTTCTTTGTGCTAATTATTAAAGAGAAATTTATCTAAACAAATCATGATCTTTCACTTAACTTCTCGATGTTCATAACTTGAGATTTATTTTATAAGAATTAAGAACTTTTATTATTTGTTCTCCTATGATTCTTTGTTTTTACTAATGACAAAAGAGGAGATTTATTCAAATAAATCAGAATCTTTCACTTGACTTCTTGGTGTTCACGATTTGAGATTTATTTTGTATGAATCAAGATCTTTTATTATTTGTTCTCTTATGGTTCTTTCATTTTGTTAATTATTAAAGGGGAGATTTATCTAAACGAATTATGATTTTTCACTTGACTTCTCGATATTCATAGCTTAAGATTTATTTTGTATGAATCAAGATATTTTACTATTTGTTCTCATATGATTCTTTCTTTTTTCAAATGACTAAGGAGAATATTTATCCATATGAATCATAATCTTTTAGTATTCATGACTTGATATTTATTTTGACTCTTTTATATTCATGACTTGTATACTTTATTTTGTGAATGATAAAGGAAAAGTAACTCATATTTTTTTGTTGCTGATAAAGTGGGAGTAGTGATTCATACCTAGCTTATGTGTTGAATAAGGAGACTTATGATACTTTTATAACTTTTTATTAGTAGTGACTCATATCTAACTTTTGTTAATTATTTTTTTAAATTTGAAGCTTGATTAAATATTTGGGCTCGCAATAATAACATCAACAATATCAAATTTGTCTCGACTTGAACTCAAGACTATCATTGAAAAAGTATTATTTTGAATTCAAGTTTATCATATTTTAAGATGACATATATATAGCGGGAGTCTTGTTAAAACCCATCATTAATTGACTTATTGATGTCCATAACTTAAACTTATCTTCAATGACATAATATTGAGATCCTTTATGTATAATGATATCAAAATAATTTTTATTTTTTGCATAATTAAAACATTGATACAAAGGGGAAAAAATAGTAACTCATGTTTTTTATTAACAAAAGAGGAGAAGCATATTTTTTGTTAACCAAGGGGGAGAAGTGGTGACTCAAGCATAAGCAAGAAGAATCATAATGTCTTACTTATGATTTTTTTGTTATGCAAATAGTTAACTTATAGTTATATTTTGATTGATATTACACATTGATAATTGTTGAAATTTGAAACTTGATTGAATATTGATTTTTGGGCTTGAATGATTGAATCATAATATCCACAAGATCAAATTTATTTTAACTTGAATTCAATATATGTATTTAAAAGGATATATAATCATTTGAGTTTAATTTTATCATAATATTTTAAAATGATAAATAGACAAGAGAGTCTCGTTAAAACCATACTATCAATTGGTTGTCATCATCATATGGGGGGAGATTGTTGAATCCCGAATTTTGATGATGAAACTAATTGATGAGTTTATTAGATTAAATTTATTTTTAATATAAGTGATACAGTAAATATTTCGATCATGGACTTGAATCACCGAATGACCAACTATCAAGTAAGAGAGTCGAATGTTGCATTGAAAAATTATCATGTCGAAAATTGAATTTCGAGCTAAAGGATTGGTCAATATGCTGAAGATCAAAATTTGTGCTATAGGTTTAAGCAACATGCTAGAAGGATCGGATATTGCATCGAAAGATTAGATATCGTGAGAAAATCGATATGTCGATAGAATAAGCAATATGCCAAAAGAAAGGACGATGTGTTAGAGGTTAAGATGAAATGTTAAAAGATTAGATGACATGTTGGAAGAGCATACAACATGCTAAAAACTTCATAAATATGCTGAATATGTGGTTGATTTGTTGAAGTCTTGATTGAGGCTATTTTTGATTAATTTGAGTTGGTATTGGGCTGAAACTATGTCAACTTATCAAAGAACTCATTGGGCTTGAACTAAGGTCGAATTGTGCCTATTACAAGGCTAAATTAGTATCCTAAACTAGGCCTAGGCAGTGATACTATCAGGCCCAAGTGGTAGTACTGCATAAGTTAGCCGAAAAGCACTGTTTACGTTTTTTTGACATTTTCGATGGTAATACCGCCCAGGGCGACGGTAGTACCATCAAAACTAAGATCTATGGCCTCGTTATGGTACTAGTACCACTCAGTGTCGATAGCAACACTACTAGTATCTTGAAATTTTAAAGATTTGAATTTTTGGCTCTATTCTAAAAGCCCTTTGAGGCCTATAAATACTCTACTTAGGTTTGGTTGATGGAGCATATATTGATGAGCAAAAAAATACTATAAACTCTCATTTTGAGCATAGTTTGAGTCTCCACCTCTTGAGTTTGGTTATAATTTTAAGTTACAAGAGTTGAGAGATCTTATATAAAAAGAAAGTATGAAGGTTATCTCAGCTTGAAAAATGAGAAAGTTATAACAAGGGTAGTTGATCTTTATCTATTGAAAAAGAAGATCAATAATGAAAGTCGATAGCCATAATGAAAGAGGAATTGATAGTGAACAAAGGTCGAGAAGACCAAACTACTATAAATCGATTTGTCTCTCTTTGCTTGCACTTGTGATTTAGTTTTATTCTCTTTATTTGTAATTTTAACTTGCTCATTCGAGTTTTCAATATGTGTTAATTTGTCGATCAAGTTTTAAAATCGGTTAAAACTTTAACTTTATATGTATTAGCCACTTTTGTGCTTTTTGATATGGTATTTGTGTATTGGTCATTTTGTGTTTTCTGATATGGTCTTTGCATATTGGTCACTTTTGTCTTTGATTTATAGTATCATCGTTATATCACGACCATTCTTAACCACGTACGGGATGTCGGCTCCATCATTCATCACTATTCTATCATGATTGACAATCTCCATGAGGAGGTAGAGGGGCTAAAGACGAAAAAAAGAGACTCAATGCTTATCACTAAGGCAAAAGCTCGAGGAGTCGAGCTAGCAAGGCAACTAGAAGAGACTGGGTGACGCTTTGCCGAGAGCTAGGTTCGATGAGGGCTCTGAGCTCATTGAGCAAGTTACAATGATTCGGGAGGAGGTGATCCTTGTCTTGTCTTGTGAGGTGTCAGACTTTACTAAGTCATTGAATCTGTCTACCCAGCTTAGTCCCTGTATCTTTTCCTTGTTGCATTGTTGAGCTTATCCACCCGACCAATCTCTATCTCAGTCGATCAATGTCTCATTTTGGATGTAAGGGCTCGATCGAGTTGGTGTAGTCTTCTTTTCAAGTAATGAAACTTTCTTTCCTCAACTTACAATACATATATCCTAAAAATATTTTTTTTTTACAATTGATGCCAAAGACATGATAGATCAAGGATTGATACTCGAGGTATAATTACCTTGACTTAACCCCAAGGGATGCCTCAGGAGTAGAACCTGATGGTGATTACTTTAGTAGCTAATCTTATATAGATAACTTGATATGAAAATTGCCGTCCGGTGAAATTAGTAAGGGCATTTATATAGAACAACCACCTAAGAATATTTCTATTTTCAAACTAAATTATATTTACAAACTTAACAATGCCCCTGTATGGGTTAAACAAGCTCCCAGAGCATTGTTTGAAAAAACTATTCAATACTTATATTTCTATGATTATTTTTCTTCTAATTCACATCCTAGCTTATTTATTAACATGCAATAAAGCCTACATATTATTATTTTTTATATATGAATAATATGATCATTATCGATAATGATGAAATAAAGATTTCAAAGTTATAGGAGAGCTTAATTTTTTTTTATCTAGAGGTGATGAATACAAAAAATAATTTATTTATCTCTCAAACAAGCTATGCAAAAAAAAAAATTATTGAAAACTTTGAAATTAACAGAAGTGAGAAGGTTTCCACTCCACTTGATGCAAATATAAGACTTAAGTAGTAATGATAGTAAAGTTCTTCGTAACTTTCTAACTTCCAATTTTTTTATGCTCTTATTGATAGTCTCATCTACTTAACAATTACCAGACCAAATATTATATTTTCAATTGATCTTGTAAGTTATTTTATGTAATATCCAGTGAAGCTGCAGCAATTTTTTTTTTAAAATATATGAATTCTATGCTTAATTTGAGATTATTCTATAGGAAGGGCATTCATCTCGAATTGCATAGTTATACAAATGCTAATATAGGAGATGATTTGGATAATCATATATTCACTTCTGGTTATATATTTTTATATGATTCTACTTGTATTTCATGGTATAAAAAGAAATAACAATCGATCTCTCTTTCTACAATCAATCGAAGCAAAATATAAGTATTCCTCACTTGCTACTTAAAAATATATATGATTAAGGTGTTTAATCGAGAATGCATGTTGTCAAATTAACAAACCAACTATTTTACAGTGTAATAATCAAAGTTCCTTAAAATTAACTATAAATCTAAATTACCATACAAGAATCAAGCATATTAAAATTGAACATCATTTCATCTGATAAAAAAATACTTCAAGAAATTATTGAGGTCATGGAGATCAAGAGCAAAGATAATACGATAGATATCTATACAAATTATCTTTCCTAAGGATCATTTGAAAATCTTGGAAACAAGCGGGGACTTATCTTCAAAAGTATACTTTAACGAGTGTTAAGATTTAAAATATTATTTTTGAAGGATTATAATTTTTTTATATTTTATCTTTTAAATAAGTTGATTAAGATAAGAATCTCTTGATTTAAATTATTATTTTATGCCTATAAATAGATGTCATCTATGATCCATCCAAATCTAATTGTTTAGGCCTATAGGGTTAGGTCCAAAAGTAGTTCAAGATTGCGTAAATATTTTTTTTGAGAAGTTTAATATAATTTTTCTGTCTTTTTAACTTTCGTCTTGATTTTTCTTCTTTTTGTTTAGTTTAATTTTGGGTTTAATACTATTTGAAGTAATCTATTCCTTTCTTTCTTCACAACTTCAATTACCACGGATGATTTACCCTAGTCAAGACAAACAAATGTGATACGACAGAATGCCGGATAAGAACAAAGATGATGGTACCTAATTGAGTTCACTAAAGTCTTGCGGCATGCATTTTTGCTTGGCAACGAAGTCATGGTTTTGTGAAGTCTGTTCATCTCCTCCTTTCCTCCATAAAGATTTATTTGTCTGATAATAATATTGTAACATGTAGACTAACCGATGTAGGAGAAGCAACTAATCAATCTTTTTCTATGCATGCTTTGTTCCTACTTCACTTTATCTTTCTTCCTCTAACATAACATAACATAACATTTCAGTACTCTAATGAAATATTGTCGTCCTTACCTCCATTTTTTATCAGCAGAGAATATGCCCAGTCCTCCTCCTGTTCATGTGTCGTAAGTACCATTCGAGGACAACAAATGTCAGTCAAGCAGATATTGGCTGAAGTGGTGGGATCCATCCATCCATCCATCCATCCATCCATCCATCCTCGACGATTAGTCCAATCAACCACCAATGCCTGTGTGACAAGACATCATAAAAAAAAAACTGAGACGGTACTCCTGTTTCAGCCACCACCGATACTTGGGAGAAAAAGTATATATTGTTGGGGTCGAATGATCTACCCGAGGGCTGTGCCACTTGATTTGCCAGGAAGTTGCTTGAGCTCTGCAGGATGATGATGTATTCCCGTCATTTTGGCTGAACCAAAATCTCAGGCCTCGACCTCTGCGACCTAACGCCGAAGCTCCTCGAGGGCGGGGATGATGAGCATCTCATGATCCACGCCGTGAGGGCACGGACTCAACACTTTCCTCCCGGTTAGTTTGATCTCAAAGGACATCCCATCTCACAGCAATGGAGTGAGTGAAAGCCCCATGCAGCTTCCACGAAAGCGACACGCATGGCTGGCCACACTTGCTTGCCTCCTTTACCTTCCCCTCGTGAACCAGGCGCCAAGCAAAAGCCTACACCTTCCTTCCTCTGTACCTCATTTAGCCGGCGTCCATGGCAACTTCCTCCCCTGTAACCTTTTCTTCTCGGCTTTCGTATGCGTGGGAGTATATATAGGGATGGGCCGCCTCCGCTGCTGTTACTGTATCGGAAAAAGGCATGGCGACGGCAAGGGATTCGATGGGGTTCCAGGACTTCCTGCCGAGGATGGCGGAGCGGCTGGGGGCGGACGGGCTGATGGAGGAGCTGTGCAAGGGGTTCAAGCTGCTGATGGATCCCGAGAGGGGGGTGATCACGTCGGAGAGCCTGAGGCGGAACGTGGCGGCGTTGGGGCTGGTGGGGCTGGGTGACGACGAGCTGATGGGAATGGTGAGGGAGGGGGACCTCAACGGGGACGGCGTGTTGGACCAGATGGAGTTCTGCGTGCTCATGGTCAGATTGAGTCCGGAGCTCATCCAAGGCTCTCTCCCTGCCGTCTTCAACTCCCCTGCTCTGTAGCTGCCTCGACTCTCTTTCTTGACGCACCGCACCAGGACTAGTTAGTTGTAGCTCGTCTTCTTCTTCCTCCTCTTCTTCTGCCTTCTCTTCTCCTCCTCCTGTTACATGATCATGTTGCAGCTGGCAATGTTACTGTCTTGCAAGCCCGAGATCCATCCATCGTCTACATTTACGATGACAGAGAGAGAGAGAGAGAGAGAGGGTAATGCAGCTTACCTAAGCCATCATTCTACACGTACGTATGAATCCTCCATGAGGATTTATTATTGAGCTAATAAACTGCATCTGCCATTAAAACATTGAAAAAAAAAAAAAAAGTCTTACTAATCAAATGAGCTACAGAAACAAGAGCTGAAAAGGCCATTTCCTGCTAAACTTCAATAAAATCTGAACCTGGTTGATGATAATATAGAAAAAGAATGAAGAGTGAGCGTAATTCTTGATGGTGGCTCCTGTGCAGTTCCAGCTGACTAAACCACCATCCTGTGGGTGGATATGTAATGCTTTGATACGTGTATATCAGAGCTAAGCATGTATAAAAACGATGACTCTGCATCAGTTGATGCCTATAGGAGCATAATAATTATTTGAAACAAACAAGTAGCAGACACATATGATTGATGCTTCGAAAGTAGCATAGTTATTTGAAAGAAACAAGTAGCAGACACATAAACAAGACAGTGGCAAATGCAAAAGATCCACACCCAACAGTTGTCCAGCTTCTCAAAGTTGACAGGTAAACAACATGATCACTATGGACATCAGCATAAAAAACATTACATGAGGAAGTCCCTGATGAAAAAGGCCGAGTCAATCTCCAACCAGCATCATCCATGTCATTTCTTACTCTGAAGGAGAAAAATAAAGACCAAGTTTTATTTGGCGTCATCTTTTGGGAGAGTGAAATTTAGAATGACATCTGCAAACAATATAAACTCAGAGGCAGATAATGATTTATGCCACAAAAATGACCATCCACTCACAACACAAGCAAATTATGGACTGACAACTGGCACTGCCTTTGGAGAGAGTCAAAGGGATTCTAGTAATTCATCTGCTTATTGCAATTTACCTTAATAAGACTTGTTAATATTGTACACTTTAATATCACAAAAAAATGAGATGGCCTGTTTTGAATGCATATTTAACAGTTATCAGCAAAAGGTTATCGCAACCTAACAAGGTGGTTTTGTTGAAGACAGAACCAAAGAAATTGTCAATGCTAATATTTGTCAGTCAATTAAGTCCTGAGAAAAGAACAACCAGTGAACAAGCTCCCGCGAATGCAAGGTGTAAAGGGAGATTCATATATGCAGTCTCACTCTTTCAAGTAGTGATCATTTTTTCTTGGTAGATCAAACCCCACCCCTTACCCTACAAGAGAACCCTCACCATGGTGCTAAAGCTCACCCTCTTAAAGTTTTGGCAGCATGTTAGATCATGCACCAGAATTTTAATCTATATAGATGCCCAACTGGTGGCCAAGTAAAACCTTGCCTCTGGTATCGTGGATCTTCAAGTACCTTCACTCACCGAGTCTCTAGTATTGCCAAGACCCTATGCACGTCCTCAAAGGCACACGTATTTATCCATCCGTATAATCTACCAACTTCCAGGAAAATTTATCGTTCACAGTTCTTTAGTCTTCAGATCAGCTAAATGTATTTTTTCCAATCATTGAGCTACACTACAAGCATTTTTACTGGTCATAAGGCCATCAAATCAATCTCCATACTCTAGCGAAAAAGGAGAATGATAGTGAGACAAATAACTTTAACCATATATCTGATATATTTTCCTACCCTAATATCCATTCTATTGGCAGAGCTTCTGTTATCTCTTAGGCCTCATGAACTCAAGCACCACCTCCATAAGGATGCTAACTATAATAAAAATTCCATCGTCGATCTGTGTGGATCATGGAGTGAAAATCTATATAAAACTTGTACGGGTTATCCCTCTTATCTCTTACAGCTTCCAAAAGCAGCTAGCATTCTCCACCAATCAGAGGGATGACTATGGTAATACATGATTTGGACACCTCATAAAATTCGATCTACACAAATCCTTTCATTTTCTATTTTCTGAAATACTTCAGACTTATTAAGATGCATGATTAAGATATGGTTTATATATAGAAAAGAGATTAACATGCCAAACTTTTTCTAATGAGGCATCTTGAAGAAATTGAATTCTCATTGTACCATAAAGCACAATTCTACCATTTTGTACTAACCATTGTTTAGTATTCAAGTTAGCTGCTTGAATCATGATCAAGCACCCATACCAATCAAGGATTTTCCATTTGCAGAAAACAAAAAAAGAAATAAAATGGAAACTGGCCAACCATCTCCAAGCAGAAAAGGAAGTATATGATAAATTCAGTCACTAGAATGAGAAGAGCCCAAACAAGATGAAAAGATAGTAGTAGAAACCCAAACACCAATGTAACTCATAATGATATGAGCAGCACGAACATGTCAAAGTGATTATTTACTAAACATAAAGCACTGCATAACACAAATTTTGTTGGAAGTTCACTTCTTACCATAACATAAGATGCCTATGCCACAGTAAGTATGCTTGTCATGCATCTGCAAAACAATTTGCAAGCATACATCAAAAAAAAAAAAAAAGGAAGACAAATCTAATCAATATAAGTTCGAATACTAGAAGGTGACAGGTTCATGAAAGCATCTTTCTTCCCCTTGGTTCATTCTACACCTAAAGCATACTTTAGCAATCGATCAGTACTCCACTTCAAGGAACAAGAATATTTGTCATTCATAAGAATTGATTTCAAGAATATTAAGAAAAAGTGCAGCTAATCAAGCAATTACAAGATGAAAACAAACTCCTGAGAAAGCAATTCCAAATAAAATGAAATATGGCTAATTAATATCATTTGACCTCGGTAAATATGACAAGATATTCAAATTCAGAATGCTAATAACACTATTTACTTAGAAAATTTAGCTGCATGATTTTACGAAATGATAACAAATGTATCATCATAGAATGCGTGCAATATGACATGAGTTCATCTTGCTCAAGTAAAAACAATAGAACTATTTGGTCAGGAGATAGGGATAAAGAGACAGTGAATAGCTAAAAAAACATTCTTATAAAAACAACAAAACATATCAGCATACTGTGATGAAAGTTCACTCTTCTATCTGTCATTGCAAATGTTCAGCTTAATACATCACGTGGAATTACATCTTACATGAAGTTAGTCCAGTCATCACAAACTCATTGTCATAGCAACATGTAACTTCCACATTTATAAAGCTGCAAAAGTGGCCGAACAATACTATAACACAGAAATCTCTAAAAAATAAAATCAAATGATCATACATCATGAACACATATTATGTTTAAATAGAAACAAACAGTATATGGCGTAGCTATAATTTACCACACAATGAAGATGACAACTTGAACAATGACGTCTAGAAGTCAACACAAAGTGCACATCTTGATACATGACTGGTGCATTAGAAACCATCACAAAAGAACTAATTCTACAATATGCATAAATTGCAACAATGGAGTTTCCCTGAATCGAATCCAAGTTTCAATGGCTTCTTACAACCATGGAAATATGAACCCCTAAGTTTGCAAGACAAGGCTTCAATTTATTGTTATAGGAGATTCTTATGAATCAAATTGGATAAACTACACAGTCTGCAAATCCAAACTGCAGGTGTAACAGTATATCAAGGCAAAAAGGAAACTGCTAAGCCTCAAATCCTATGAACTAGTGCCCTTCCATTAAGGTGCCATTGATTAATTAATTGGAACATATGGATTAACAAAACTAATTATGATTATAAATTAGAGTATTTGCATTAGATCCCTAAGCAAGTGAAAACAAGGTCACAATTTAGTCTCGATAGAGCAATCTCTTTAAAATTCAAATAAAATGGGAAACAAAGACATTTTGACACCTTGCCAAGAAAATATGTTGATAGATAAAGACAACCTCCAATTTGGGGCATCGATCTAAAACTGGTCCATTTTTAGTAGTTCCTACTTCTTTTTAAACCAAATTTAGTCATTTGTCCTGTAAAAATCACAAGAGGAACAGGTTGGAGGCTATGTAAAAATTATTGTTGCCATGGCATCAAAATACCAAAGCTTTATTATTCACCTGAAGATACATGGGTTTCTATTTATGCCAATGATTCTTCATATCAATAACATAAGTGCAACAGATGCGGCAGCAATTCTGTTCTACATATGCTCAAAGCAGTTTCTTGGGCTTAGCACTACAATATCAGTATTGGATTATTGTTGTTATGTCTTGGGTTCAACTTACACCACCAAACTTGCATTTTGCTGATATTGTAACCAAGGGACTCAAATCCATGTAATTTCTTCTTCATATCTCCTGATCCATTCTATACACTTAATGAATAAGCCAAAGAAGCCAAGAAAAGTTCACAGTATAACTCTTTTCTTGACTTCCAGGCATTACAGAACAGAGATAACTGAAAATAGCTTTTTTCTAGAGATTTGAAATCCCTAAAGAAATTAAAACTTGTAATTTTTTTAGCATGATCGATGCATCCATCTTATCGTGACATATATCGCAGAATCATCAGCATTTGCCTCCCATAACAAAGTATAATCCACCCTTTTAAACTTAAAGTGAAGCAAAGAATGAACAAAAGTCATGGGTATTATAGCAAAGATAGAAGTCATGTACATGTGAAGAAAAAAGAAGTCACCTTTATGCTCATCGGTGGCATCATGGTATTCTTGCTCCTCTTCCGGCACGGGATGGAGCTCCACGTCTTTCTCCAAAGGAAGCGCGGCGCCATTGTCGAGAGGCGCCGATGATCCCCCGGGCCCCAATCCGACGCCGGTTCCATCATCGGGAAAGCGGACCACCACGACTGGACAAACACAGTGATGCACACAGTAATCGCTGACGCTCCCGAGACGGCTCTTGCTGCTCCTCCTGGAGGCGCCGAAGCCCCGGCTTCCCATGATGACCGCGCTGAGGCCAAGCCTCTCGACCTCCAGGCAGAGGCGCTCCTTCATGTCGTGGTCCTTCACGATGTGGATCTTGAAGGGGATCTGGGCCTCGACGAGGGGCTGGGCCAGGTCCTGCGCCTTGGTGGATGTGAAGGCGTCGAAGTCCTCCTCCAGCTTCTGCTGCGACAACTCCGAGTCCGGATCGGCAGAGACGGAGAGGTCGATGGCGCCCCAGTCGGCGCCGTAAAGGATGCTAGTGGAGCGCACGTGGAGAAGAATGACGGCGTCCCCGGGGCGGAGGTAGTTCTGGACGGCCCACTTGACGGCGTAGGCGCTCTCGTCGCTGAGGTCGACGGCGATGGCGATCCGGCGGTGGGATCCGGGGCTGGCGGCGGCGGCGGCCGAGAGGAAGAAGCGAGGGGACGAGGGTTCGATTGCCGGTGGCCGGCACTGGCGATCGGACTTGGGAGGCGTCATGTGAGTGTCCATGGAGAGGGTTTCGAGGGTTTACACAGCAGCGATCCAAAACGAGAGAGAAGAGAGGGCGAGGTGGGTGTGGTCTCGGTCGATGCGTCAAATCTGTTTGATTGGGTTGAGTAGGAACGAAGGGGATAAAGATGCGGCGAAATGGAAATGGCCAGTACTGGAGGACTCGAAGCTGTAAGCAAGCGATGTCCGCCCCGTGATGCTAACTCACGATGTAAAGCCCTAAACTCTGAACAGTTTCGGCAAGTTGGGTTGAGTCAAAGGTCAACCCTAACCCAACCCATGGTTAAGATATTGGATAATACAATATATTCTTTCTATTGTGACTGAGGGCGGATTTCGTTTGGCCATGGAATTCTTTGAGACAATTATTATGGCAACTCATCTGTTTAGAGAAACTAATCAACGAGTCCATAGGTTAGCCTCTAAAGCCAAAAGCTGTAATATATTTTGTTTTGAATTTTGGAAAAAAGAAATAACTTATATTATCTTTAAAATATTTTTTTATAAAAATGTATTATTTGTAAATCTTATTATAAAAATTCTCAATTATTTAGCTGCACGAAAAAATGTATTAGTCATATCTATAAAAGAAATCTACGAAGAGTTGGAAAACATAAGAAACCCGAATAAAAACTAGAAATAAAAAAAAAATCAGATTAAACTTCTTTTAAAAAATGTAGAGTATGAACAGCTCCAAAGAAACAAAAAGAAAAACAGGTAGGTACACCAATCAACGATCCACAACTCACTAGAATTACACAAAAATTCTGAGCCCTTTTTTTTGTGTCAAAAGTAAAAGAGTAAAATGAGTAATTTTTTTTCCCTTTTTATATGTTTATTTATATTGTTGGTACTATTTGAAACGTGGCTTTCCCGTCATCTTGACCGTCCGATCCGGATCCAGGGATGGTGTCGCCTTCGCCGCCATGTTCCATCGCGGCCAGCGGTGTGTAGGAGGCCGACACAAGCTTCTTCGCCGCCGCCAAATCACAGTGATTCGTGTTCACTTTCCTCATTATTTCCTGGCACACTCTTATTTTCTCCTACAACGAGACTAGCGATCAGCGAATTCCGGAACATAATTCCGGTGGTAAAAAGAATGAAACAAGATCGATTACTGGATCGAGACCCAAGGATGAGCTAACGGCGGACTCGAAGTCGGGGAATTGGGCGGGGAACAGGTCGAAGGCGGCGAAGTGCAGCGCGGACGCTGCGATCACCGACGGCTTGAACCCTAAAAGCATTTCCTCTGTCCAGAAAAGATTGCAGCGTTAGGGCACGATCGAAACCCCGATGCTTCAAGAACGAGGGGTGAGATCGATCGCTACCGGTTTGGACTTGGAACAGAGTCTTGGAGGCTCGATCCTTGAGATCTTGGACCTGACGCGGATCTGTCGATGGGAAGGAGGAGAGGAAGTAATCAAGGAAAGCGAAGGGGGTGATCGATCGCATCCGCCATCCCAGAGACTCAAGAACTAGGTACTGCAACCGCTCGATCGTCTCCGGCATGAATTGGAACGGCTGCGTCGCCTGACCCATCGGTCGGAGAAGTCAGAAAGATTAAAGTCGAAGGGCATCGAGAACAAGGTCGAAACGGTACTTGGAACTCGGCGACGGAGAACCCGTGGTCGAGCATCTTGGAGGCGAGGGAGAGGCAGGTGAGGGAGAGGAAGACCGCGAACCATGGCTGCTTCACCTGGAACAGAAACAAAGCCAAAGAAGGATCCATTCTTGGAAACATAAACGATGCCAACCGGAGAGTGTATTGCTCTTCGTCTACCTGGGTCACACGCTTCGTGAGGAACCGATCGAGGTAGGTGACGGCGAGATAGGCGGTGGCCGGACCCACGCTGCACGGCGGCTCCACGGCCTTTTCCAAGAGAGATCAGAACCCTAGAGCAGAAGAACAAACGTCTCTCGGGCACGCCCTCGCGCGAGAGATTACCTTGCGAATCTGGGCGACGGCGTCGCTGCGGACGGAGACGGTGGGCTCGTCGGAGATCGCGGCATCGTGGTCGGCCTCGGCGGCGAAAAGGGCAACGAGCGGCTTCCCGTCGTCGCCGGAGTAATCAAGCGGGTTCTCAAGGCTGTACCCCATCGAGGGGAGGCAGGGAGAGAGAGAGAGAGAGACAGAGAAGGGGAGGGAAGAAGGGGACAGGGAAGGGAGTGGAAGTTGGAGGGAGAAAAGAAGCGCGGGGTCTGGATATATATATATATATATATATATATATATACACGGAGGGATGAGATGGACAGTGCATGCGTACATGAACGGGAGATGTTGAATGCATGAATTGGTGATGCAACAGATATGCTTGTGAGATTTGAAAGGAAGACATCTCTATATTTCTCTTCTGTATATTTTACATTACATTGGAAGGCATTTGTTGGATGGCAGTATAGATATATTTCATTGATGTAGATCATGAATGACATGCAGATATGTGTGACACTGCAGGAGGCCAAGTTATGAGTTATATACGTCATCGTTACGTGTATTATTTTACTGAGGTACTCTACGGAAGCCTCCATGCATTTGAGTTTGTATTTTGTATTTTGTATTTTTTTTTGTTGATATTAAGAATTAATAGAATTTGTTTGATTTGTTTGGCACATAATTAATTATTAGATTAATTTTCCAGTTGATTGCTTACTTATTAACCATATCAATATATTTCGATATCAGGCATGAACATGTATTTATTACCCTATCTCAATTCAGCTCAAATCGATCGATCCGTCTTGAGATCTCGATGATTAAGCTATTGATTCAGCTAACCAAACCAATTACATCTCATGCTTAACTTCCTTTCCCTTCCACCAATCTATTTGTTGACCAAACATCACCATCTTCGTCTCGATCGCAGAACATGTTCAAATTGATTTGACCACACATCAAAGGTCAAAAGCCATGCATCATCAATTTTAGTACACTATTTTATTGAGATGGGTCCCCCTATAAGAGAAGTGTCCCTCCGATGTTATGGATCTTTTAAAGCGGACCCATCAGGTTGTCGAATCGGATACGGATCCTGCATGAAAACATGCATCCAATGATGTCCGTAGAACTGTATACTTGAGTCTCCTTCGGATGTGGAGAGTTCTGGATGGATCCGACCCAATGACACCCAAACACGAAGTCATGGCGCCTCCATATCCACTGCGTGTAAGTTTGGACGACATGGAAAGTACGTAAAGCAATTAAAGCATGTCGAGGACGAGTCTTGGCACCATGCATGGCTTCTGAATGATACGTATCAAGTGGTGGCCAAGGCAGGCATGCACATCTCTTGGGTGAAACCATTAATGCTTTAGCTCGTAACGTTGACCATGTCTTTCATCTCGTCTTCGGCCACCCAGTGTTCTTTTGTTCATGGAGATCTCTCTCTCTATCTCTCTCTCTCTCGCTGAGATTGTTCTTTTGTTCGTAGAGACCTCTCTCTCTATCTCTCTCTCTCTCTCGCTGAGATGAAAAAATGTACAGACATAACTTCAAAAGTATCAAACAAAATTACTTATTAAACAAGAATCATACTAAAATAAAAGTATGAAGGTTCGTTCTCTTCATTAAACTGTAGTAAATTAATAATAAATGAATAATAACATATCTAACTGACGATGAATAATAGACTTCGAATTATAATATCGTTCCTAAGCAAGTAAAAAATCTCTCATTTTTTCAGCAAATGTTGATTAGTTATGTCTCAAAACTTTCATAATATTTTACTTAATTTTTACCTTTAGGTGAATCATAGTGACATGTTATTTTATGTTTTTATCATTTGTCTAAATATATTTCAAACTTTAAATATGCATTCTAATTTGTTTTCTTTACTAGCATTAATTAATATCACAATTATTTTATTTAAGTATCTAATAATCATCAGGTCAAGAGCCAAAAAAAACCTGTTTAACAGCCTATGCAAGAAGAGGATGTAACTATAAAAACACAAAATAATTTAGGTATATGACAAAAAGAAGAAGAAGAAGAAGAAGAAGAAGACTAATTTGATATGGGTCGGCTGATAACAACGTATTAACACACACAACTTCGAGCCTTCAACAGTTTAATTTAGATCCAAACACACTTAGGTAAAAGATATTGGAGGAGTCTTGCCATTCCTATATCTACACTGCATTATTTAGCCACTGCATCAGCATGCTGCAGTAGCGGGCAAGCTCCCGGAAACAATACCTTAATCGGACGACTCATCGACCGCCGCTCGGCACGAGCTGGCGAAGACAACTCGGAGTTACTCGAGCGACCTGCCACCGAGCACCTCGTCAGCCTTCGCCCTGATCAGCTCCCAAGCACTTGTCACATGGCGATGCTCGGTGAGCGTCGCCCCCACCGCGAAACGCAGCACGTACTTCCCGTCCAACACCGTGTGCGTCACGTACGCCCTCCCGCTACCGTTGACCAGCGCCAGCAGCCTCCGGTTGTCCGCCTCCGCCGCAGCCTCCCCTCCGCCCCGAGCCCTGATGCGGAAGCACACCAGCGCGAACCTCCGCGGAGCCATCACCTCGAACCGGCGGTCCGCCCGCACCATCCCCTCGAACGCCCGCGCCATCTCCACGTCGCTCCGGATGTGCGCCTGCAGCCCCGCAACGCCGTACGTCCGCAGCACCATCCAGAGCTTGAGAGCTCGGAACCGGCGACCCACCCCCACCTGCAGGTCCTTGCAGTCGACCACCAGGCCGGACTCACTGGGCCCGTTCTTGAGGTACTCCGGGTTAGTCCCCAGCGACTCGGCCAGCCGCGGCCGGTCCCGGAGCCAGAGGCAGGTGCAGTCGAGGCCGGTGAGCAGCCACTTGTGGGGGCTGATGCTGAGGGAGTCCGCTCGCTCCACCCCGTCGAGGAAGCGCCGGAACTCGGGGCAGATGCACGCGCTGCCCGCGTACGCCGCGTCCACGTGCACCCACGCGCCGAACTCGGCGGCCACATCGGCGATGAGGCCCAAGGGATCCACTGCAGTGGAGGAGGTGGTCCCCAAGGTGGCGCAGACGTAGGCGGGCACAAGACCCGCCGCCGCGTCGGCCGCCATCGCTTCGCCGAGTCGGGCCGCCACAAGCGCGTACCCCGAACCGGGTCGAGTCGGGATCAACCGGACGTTGGTCTGGTCGAACCCGGCGATTCTGCATGCCTTGGCGAACGTGGAATGGGTCTGGTCGGAGCCGTAGGCCACGAGGCGGCTGATCGACACGCCTCCGGCCCGGCGGACCGCGCCGTCGCGGGCGGCCACGAGAGTGCAAAGGATGGCCTCGCTGGTGGTGGCGTGTATGACGCCGCCGCCTCCACCGCCGCTGTCCGAGGAGGATCGAAAAGCAGGCGGCAGTCGAAGCAGCTGCGCCAGCCAGTCAAGTACGAGCTCCTCGAGCTCCGTGGCGGCAGGACAGGACAGCCAGGTGAAGGCGACGGGGTTGAGCGCGGAGGCGATGAAGTCCCCGACGAGGGCCGCGGAGCCGAGTGTGGCCGGGAAGTAAGCAAAGAAGTTGGGGCTGGCCCAGTTGGTCATGCCGGGAAGCACCGCACCGCGGATGTCCCGGAGGGCGTCCTCGATGGTGGCGCCGCAGGGGGGTGGGGCGGCCGTCATGAGGTGGCGGAGGTAGCCAGGCTGCACTTGCGGCAGCACGGGTTGCGTGTCCACGTTCTTAAAATAGTCCACGATGAAGTCGACGGAGAGCAGCAGTTGCTCTCTAAGATCATCGAGGTCCAAGGGCTTGAAGCCATCAGTGGTAACCACGGGGGGGTTGGCATCGAGGCTTCCCATGGCACGCGAAGAACGAGGAAGAAGGCTGATAGGATGAAGAGAGCGGGAGGGCAGGATGGCGTCGTTATATACAGGCGAAGAAGGGTCGGTGGGTGGGTGGGTGCAGAAGCAGAGGGAGGATCAAATGCGCCGAGGAAACACGGGGGATGATAGAGGTGGGGCACGGTCGCTTCAGATAGGGGTTTGACCCGAGGAGACGGGCACCGGGAGGGAAGGGTGACACGCGGGAGTGGAGAGTGCACGCGTGGCGACCGGTGCGGGCGAAAACAAAGAGCGGGGCGAAGTGATGACTCTTCGCGTGCATGGGGAGCAGAAAGCACCGAAATGGTTGGATCACATGAACCGCATGCGACAAAGCCTAATCGATTCAAACCTAATATCGTCTGCGTATAAGACTGTCATATCGAATCGAATGGATGCTTCAAACAGGTGTTTATGTTATATACAAGAATACTTCTCTGATGCTCATCAACCGAAGTAGATTTTAGTAGATACAGAAACGGTAAGAGGAAGTAAAAGAGAGACTTCCTGTTGAGACTTCATGTTGAATGCATCGTCGAGTCCATCCTGTAAAGGAAGAAAGGATAGCTGCAGACAGGTGTGCCGTGAAGCTATTCGGACAGCAACGTTTCGTAAAAGGAAGAGTCGGTGAACTCCTCTATCGACCTGTCTTACCGGCTGGCATCGACGTGGGTTGTGATTCACGTCTTCGTGTTTTGCATGGATCAAAGAGGTGCAGCAGACTGTGTATTCTTCATGTCTCCTTCTTCTTTCTGCACCGCTGTCCGTCGCAGTCACTCTCTAACCACGCGATGATCTCGAAGTAAGTTGTCGACTTGCAAGTCGCAGCTTGGACTTGGAGTATGTGGCCGCTCCATGCATTCCAGTGATGGTGTCATGAACACACACACAAACACACACAAAGTAGTAGCAATTTATTAGGGTGAGGTTGCAGGCGATTGCGTGCTGGTCACCAGTTTTGGAAGACGTGGATGTGAGGGCAGGGACGTATTCATTGACGATTTGGATCCGTGCAGCAAAGAAACAAATGCTTGTTGGTTGGCTGCTAATGGACGCATGATTCAGGTACGTCATTCATTGAAAGTTTGGATCCGTGCAGGAAAGAAATAAATGCGTACCTAAATAATGCTAATGTGCTTGGTTGGTCTCTAATGGACGCATGTTTCACCTGATAGAGTCTTTTGGGTTGGTGTGAGGGGAATTAATATTTTGAGAACTGAAAGCATGGCATGGCTGTGAGGGAACTTAGTTTTCTTTCTTCAAATAGTACCCCTATTTTTTTTTTCTCATATAAAGTATGACATAATTTCAAAAATATCTTTTATCGATCGCTCTCATCGTTGTCTCTATCCTTCTTCTATATTGTGGGATAGAGATAGAGACGACATATAGAGGCCTTTCAATTAAGAATTGCATGTATCTCATGGAAGAGAAAGGATAGAGACAACGAGCAAGGACAAATGACGTGATGAGCGAAGAAGGATGATTATATTAGCAAGACGAAAGTGACGATAAAATAGAGGAAGAAAATTATATTTTGAGATTACAGAAATTGGGATACTATATAGGAAAAACTAAAACATCAGCACTATTTGAGACAAAAATCATAGAAAAAAAATTACAAAATTCTTTTTTTTTTATAACAAAAAAATATATGGATCACCATGCGATACATATAATAAAAAAAATATCGGATTGATCTCTCCAAATTTCATATGGATAGGAGCTTAGAAAACCAGTTAGTTTAATATTCAAAAATTAATTAGGTTCCAAAATGAATTAGATAAAAATATGGCAACATCATATCCATTGTTATTTATCGGTAGATGAGATTCTCAATCAGCAAAACATTGTCTAAGGAGAGGAAAATTAGATGAGAGAGTCTCCCTTCAGATTCGCTATCGTGTGCTTTGTGAAAACCAAATAGCTGACGGATGGCCAGCATTTCACCTTAAAGTCTGTCGACGGGACTGTAACTTGTTTGGTGACCTCTACTAGATGGCATTTCAAGACCGTCATTGGCGAGTTGGTGACTTCTATGCTTGTTTGGTGACCTCTAAGCTTGTTAGATAGCGTTTCTTCATTTTCTAGGCTACGGTAACTTGTTTGACTGCCATTGATGGGATCTATCATGATTTCTGTGCTCAGTTTCTGCAGAGTGAAAGAGAGAGAGAGAGAGAGAGAGAGAGAGAGAGAGAGGCGTGCAAGTCTTTCCTTCGTCACATCTTAAAAGTCAAGAGTTCTTTCTATTATACGTCTCACATTGGTAAGCACCTTAAGCTATTATATCGTGTTGGTGTCCGATATCGTTTATGATAATTCTATTATTATCCTAATTCATTTGAAATTCTAAAGAATTTATTCTGAAATTTCTTTAAAAAATATAAAAGATTTAAGTGTTATGAAAAAGTCATTATTATTGGATCAAATCATATCCAAATAGATCATGAATACTATCTATTAACCAAAACAAATAAACCCACACTTACTTTTTTATTATTTTAATTTTCTCTTTAACTAGTAAATTGAGTGGAATTTGATCCTCATGCTCACGATCGAGTAAACTAGCCAATATTTTATTATAATAGTTTATGAATTAGATTATGTACTTGTCATCTCAAATCAATTAACAATATTTTAATCTGACTTAAGCGGATCACATTCAGCATGGATAGCTGCAAATATCCAATTAGTTGTCGTGCTCGTATTATTGGACTGACAACCTACAAGTTCAACCTATAGTGGGTTTTAACAGTCCACGGTTCATCCCCTTTTTCATAACTTTAGATTTAATAAGGGAGTTTTGGTGGCTACGAAAATAGGGAGAAAAACTACAACAACAAGGTAGAAAATTGCAACAGTATGTTGACTAAAAAAAAAGGAGAAAATGACAGAAAAATAAGAGAAGGAAATGGAAGAAGACGAAGATAACGTAGAGGGACTGTTCTCAATCATCCAGACAGTATTATCATCTCATGTTATATCAAATCTACAGTATATTCTTGTTATGATTACTTAGGGAGAATTTGGATATTGTGCACAGTAATATAATCCTTATATCCTAGTTATTCTATTGAGATTATTGCTTGAGTTTTGGGTAAAAGATTGAGATTAGTATATTCATTATTTTTATAGTGGATTGTATCTAATTTGTCCCGTAATTTTTACCCTTCACGTTAGAGGGGTTTTCCAATTAAATCTTGGTGTTCTGTTTTATTGTGATTCTATTTAATTTCATAGTGTGTTATGACCAACTATTATTTGTTAATATATAAAAGTTTATTTCTCTTTATATCCCATGACGCATGATATATTTGACTCGGCTATTAGCAACCCTTTCGATCCAATGACGTCTTATCATGCTATCATGTGAGCATATATTAACCCTTCAATGACAATATTTGAATTAGGTTAGAATTGGAACCGAATCGACTCGATAATTCACTAGGGTTATACTTATTATACTATCATGTGAGCATATATTAACCCTTCAATGGCAGATAATTCATTTGGGTTAGAATTGTAATCGAATCTGCTCGATAATTCATTGACTCTAAATATGATCTTATATGGTTTAATGTTGATTCTTAATTTTAAAAAATTAGGATCGATAGTTTTGGTTCTATATGAAAAAATAGAAAAAAATATATATAATATTCATAATGCTTGTGATATAGTGGTTAAATAGTTAGTTTTAAACCTAAATAAACCAATAGTATTATTTATTTGATTAATTTTCAAATAACATATATACAACTCGAGATTGAATCCATTGTGACCACAACTAATTTCTACAAATGAACCATCACGAGAACTGATGGAAGAGACGAGAAAAGGCAGAGACTCTCTTTCTAGTTGGGAGCCCAGCAGCTCAAGAACATGACCATCCTCAGTGCATCCTCTGACCATCCTCTCCTCCTCCTGTCGATGGAGGAAGATGTCCTCTTGGCCCGAGACGAGGACCCCACGCCGTCGTTCTTCGCCCGCCGCTGCAGAGACCTGAGGACGTAGTTCCACCGGCACAACCCCGCCTGATCCTTGAGCGCCTCCACCGCGCTCATGCTCGCTGCCACCACCAGAGAGGCCTTGCTTGCAGAAGCCATATCTCGATCTTACCAAACAACCGATCGGTAGAATACCAAAGAAGCTTGCGGTACAAGTGGTTTGGGACGGCAAGTGTGGTCACCATATAATGGTGATGATAAGGACGAGCTGAGTAAGCAAGCATATGCATGGCGCAGAGAGAGAAACAGGGGGTGAGCTGACGCTGGTTTTGGCTTGTCGCACCCACCATTTCCCTCGTGCCAGGGGCTGTGTCGTCTCTTTCTGCCACACGAGGCGATATTTGAAGATAACTTGTTGAGATGTCATGGACTATTTGGCTCACGAGTAATTGTTCATTTTCGATAACGAGCGTATTCGTATAATTTAAGCTCATAATCGAGATATACGGCTCGAGAGTAAATTTATTCGATCGAATTATTTATTTTAGATGATGAGTGTACTCATACGATTTAAACTTATAGTTGAGATATACGGCTCGGGAGTAAATTTGCTCGGTTGAGATGTAGGCCTTGGGTCCTTTTTCTAGCACCAATCTGATAAGTGATCATTTGATCAGTCATTGGTGTGGCTCATATACTCGGGAGGAAATTATCTGTTTTGAACGGTGGGTGTACCCGTATGGTTTTATCCTTTCAGAACTCGTGAACTCTAAAAGGTACCTCTGAGGGTAAGGGAGCATTTGACCCTTCTCCTAGCGCCAAGGTCAGTTTGTCACTAATGTGGCATGTAGGCTCGTGAGGAATTATCCGCTTTAAACAATGGACATATCCACACGATTTTGACCTTTCAAAGTATGTGAGCTCTAAAAGACACATCCGAGATAAAAGAAATCTGACGAATTTATGAGTCTTTAGTTCCAATACTCATCAACCAATATAAGATTAAATGACCTTATGACTCTTCAAAATGATTTTGATCGAATTAGATAATTTTGTGATAATCGTAAAATGATTTTGGTCGAATTAGATAATTTTGTGATAATCGTCTGTGACAAAGATAAGATTATAGATACCTATAAATTATAAAATGAGTATTTTATAGGAAAAAAAAACACTCTAAAATGATTTTGATATGAACCAAACTCTAAAATATGATTTCACCTATAAATTACTTTTTATTTTATTGCATTTCAAACTTTCGTTTTCAAACCCAACCCATCCTTTGTTGGGCTCACATATCGATCTTTTTTCTTACGTCGTGCAACTAAAATATGAAATTATCTTCTGTTTTTGGATTGAAACTAACAGGGATGAATCAAGTGTTCGACGGAATGCGCGTGGGAAGCACTTGGGAGTATCGTACAAACTTCTCGACGGTGAAATAGGATGGCACACACAGACATGCTTGCAGAGATTATGTGGATAAATCCAGGGATTCATTCTTTGCTGGGGAGGGGAAAAAAAAAGGATAAGAAGACACTTCTTGCTTGATCCTTAAAGGACTATGGAACCTCCAATGGTTTGAACAAGAACACAGTAATTGTCTATCAGAGACGAGTCTCGAATTCTGCAATAGACCGGTTTAGGCAGCAGAAACAACAACATTCACATATGATGTAGATGATGAAGGTAGCCGGCCAAGAGAGCGGGATTATTTGGGTCCCCAGGAGTCCAGGTAGATGATCTTCGACATCGACTCCTCGGTGCGCCTGGCTCTCTCCACCGCTTCCTCCCCTCCTCTCCTCCACTGATCAATGGAAGAAGAAGACATCCTCTTGGCCTGAGAGAACGGCGCCATGCTGCGCTTGGCACGCCCGTGGAGGGACCTGAGCGCGTAGTTCCATCGACACAGCCCTGCCTGATCCTTGAGCGCCTCCACCGCCGCCACGCTCGCTGCGACGATCAGCGAAGCCTTGCTTGCCGAAGCCATATGTATCAATCCACTACTCAGAGTTTGAACCTGTGATGAGTTGCAAATGTAACAGAAGTGATCGACGGGGAAGGGAAACACGAGCGTCCATATAAAGCCCCCGAAGAAGGGAAAACAGGGGATGAGGTTACCGCTGGTTCCGGCTTATAGTTGTTTCCCAGATACAAGGGGAGGCTTTTGCTTGTTTACAGAGAAGACTGTGACCGTGACTGCATTGAAATCAGTGAGACGGATGGTTTGGTAGGAGAAAACGTGTGGCTAAAGCAGAACGAGAGGCACGGATCGGAGACCTGTGGGCTGCACAGTAAACTGGGAATCTAATGCACGAATGGTGGACCAACCATCCTTGCTTGGCTTGGCGGTCCTGTCGAGATGTGACGTTTTGCTCTCTCTCTCTCTCTCTCTCTCTCACATCTTGAGTCGAGCAACTGGGGATGGATTCCTTTCTAACTCCTGTTTTTGTTTCGGTAACAAAGTTCACTCAGCATCAGTCTCACGCTGGATCGATAATAGTATCTATCTAAAACAAATTCTCTCTCTCCGCCTTGGTTGGCTTGACGGTCCTGTCGAGATGTGACGTTTAGGTCTCTTACTCTCTCTCTCTCTCTAACACAGACACACACATCTTGAGTCGAGCAATTGGGGATGGATTCCTTTCTTAGTCTTGTTTTTGTATCGGTAACAAAGTTCACTCAGCATTATCTCATGCTGGATCGATAGTATCGTATATTTTGGCGGCTCGGACATTTCATAATCAATGCTACACGTTAAGTCAGAACCCACGTCATATGCTTCTTCCGATGGATTTCATGTCATCCTTTGCTCCCGTTAATCAGTTCCATCAAATACATATGAGTTAAGACGAGAAATGCCACAAACATCTTGAACAAGCTTATCCACGCCATGAAAAGGCCTCATCATGTTCGAACAATTCAGTATATATTACTGCAAAATCGGATTGTTTTTACATAGGAGACGTAGGCTGAACAGAGAAGAAGCATTTGGTTGATCTTTGAACCAAACACAAAGAGACCTCTCTCTAATTGGGACCCCAACAGCTCAAGTACACCACCGTCCTCAGTGCCTCCTCTGCTTGCTTGGCCTTCGCATCCGCCGCCTGCCACTCTCTCCTCGTGTCGACGGAGGAAGATGTCCTCTTGGCCTGAGACAAGGAGCCTATGGTGTTGTTCTTCGTCCGCTGCTGCAGAGATCTGAGGACGTAGTTCCACCGGCATAGCCCCGCTTGGTCCTTGAGCGCTTCCACTGCGCTCATGCTAGCCGCGACAACCAAACAAGCCCTGCTTGCAGAAGCCATATCTTTAGCCTTTGAAAGAACTGATGAGCAGCAAAGAAGATCTCGATGGAAGTAGATTGTGTCTGTCTCAATCTGATGCCGAAGCAGGTGAGGGAAGGGTGTCCAATATATAAGGCTACGGTGACCGAGGAGGATAGGAAGAGAGGGTATGGCAGAGAAAGAGAACCGGGGTGCGCTGCTGCTGGTTTCTTGCTTCTCACTCCGCCTTCCCCAGATACCAGGGGCCATATTGCTTGTTTATAAGCTTCCACATGGTTGGATTTGACACCGCGAGTGACGCCAAGGAACTTGGCAGCATATGTATCTTGCATCTGTAATATGTATAGTATAATATAGTATATATATATATATATATGGTTTCACCCAATAAATTTATGTCTAAAATATTAATTTCAAGATGATATACGTATTTATTTATCTCCGTAAAATTAAGCTACAAAATCTGCATGTCCATAATAATATATATGATTTCATCCAATAAATTTATATCTAAAATATTAATTTCAAGATGATATACCTATTTATTTATCTTCGTAAAATTAAGCTACAAAATCTGTATGTCAATAATAATAATAATAATAATAATAATGGAGGTGATCAGAAAACCCAAGCTAGACAAATGACCCACCCTCCTTTCACGTGAAATTTTAGATTTAATAAGAGGGTGTGGTGTTTATGATTTTGAGGGAGAAAACTACAGTAGGGGAGATTTTTGCAACAGCAATTTGATTCAACAACGAGGAGAAAAAAAGTAAAAAAAAAATAAGAATAATGTAGAGAAATTGTTCTCAATTATCTAGTAGTATTATCATCTCAGGTTAGATTAGATCTATAATAAATTATTACTGTGAGTACTTGGGAAAGAATTTAAATATTGTACAGTGTTATCAATTATTCTTTTGTGATTATTACTAAGGTTTTAAGAAAGAGATTGAGATTTGTATATTCATTATTCTTATAGTGGATTATCTCTAGTTTGTCATATAATGTTTACCCTTTATATTGAAGAAATTTTTTAAGTAAATCTTGATATTCTATTTAATTATGATTCCGTTTAATTTAGTTGGTTCACTTGCACAATAGCCTCTCGGTGCGCTTGGCTCTCTCCACCGCTCCCTCCCCTCCATTCCTCCCCTGATCATGCTGCGTTTGGCCCGCTGGTGGAGCGACCCAACCGTGTAGTTCCATCGGCACAGCCCTGCTTGATCCTTGAGCGCCTCCACCGCCGCCATGCTCGCTGCGATTATCAACGAAGCCTTGCTTGCCGAAACCATATGTATCAATCTCCTGCTCTGAGTTTGAATCTGTTGTAATAGGGTTCGATCAATATCAATAATGATGCTCGAATTACGAAATAAGTAACTATATCAATACATATATTCCCTTGTTGGTAACTCATCTGGAATGATGCGAGCTTAGCCATCCATCATTGCTGGAAAGTATTTGTGTGAGTTCAAAACTGTGTGGAGAAAGTGTAGGATGTTTACTGTCTCACCGAGAAAGATAATACTATGATGAAGAATTCAGATCGATGGACACAAGGAAAACATCTCTAACATGCTTATCCACGCCATGAAAACGCATCATCCATCATGCACGCTCCAAGAATTCAGAAGAAATGGTTGATGAATATACATCATCAAAGCCGGATAATTTACAGAGGAGAAGTAAGCTGAACCAAAACGATCCTCTAATTGGGACCCCAACAGCTCAAGTACATGACTGTTCTCAGCGCCTCCTCCGACTGCTTCCCCTTCTCCGCCGCCGCCTGCCACCCTCTCCTACTCCCGTCGACGGAGGAAGATGTCCTCTGGGCCTGAGACAACGACCCCATGCTGCTCTTCGCCCGCTGCTGTAGGGATCTGAGGACGTAGTTCCACCGGCACCGCTTCCTCCCCTCCTCTCCTCCACTGATCAATGGAAGAAGAAGACATCCTCTTGGCCTGAGAGAACGGCGCCATGCTGCGCTTGGCACGCCCGTGGAGGGACCTGAGCGCATAGTTCCATCGACACAGCCCTGCCTGATCCTTGAGCGCCTCCACCGCCGCCACGCTCGCTGCGACGATCAGCGAAGCCTTGCTTGCCGAAGCCATATGTATCAATCCACTACTCAGAGTTTGAACCTGTGATGAGTTGCAAATGTAACAGAAGTGATCGACGGGGAAGGGAAACACGAGCGTCCATATAAAGCCCCCGAAGAAGGGAAAACAGGGGATGAGGTTACCGCTGGTTCCGGCTTATAGTTGTTTCCAAGATACAAGGGGAGGCTTTTGCTTGTTTACGGAGAAGTCTGTGACTGTGACTGCATTGGAATCAGTGAGTGGATTGTTTGGTAGGAGAAAACCTGTGGCTAAAGCAGAACAAGACGCACACGGATCGGAGACCAGTGGGCTGCACCAGTAAACTGGGAATCTAATGGTGGACCAGCCATCCTTGGTTGGCTTGACGATCCTGTCGAGATGTGACGTTTAGGTCTCTTACTCTCTCTCTCTCTCTAACACAGACACACACATCTTGAGTCGAGCAATTGGGGATGGATTCCTTTCTTAGTCTTGTTTTTGTATCGGTAACAAAGTTCACTCAGTATCGTATATTTTGGCGGTCTGGATACTTCACAATCAATACTGCACATTAAGTCAGAGCTCACACAATATGTCTAGTTCCGGGAGCTCGTACCAAGAAGATGAGCCACATGTCCCATCCCGGGAGCTCGGGACGGTGCCGTCCGACACCGCTCTGCATGTCCCAGAAGGGCCGTCCCATCCCTCGAGGGTCAACGGCGCCGTCGAATCGACGCTCTATCAACCCTCGCGCCTTAGTATAAAACTCC
>LVTN01000363.1:256410-278855 GCA_001649415.1 Musa itinerans
ATCATCCGAATCACCCCACAGAGAGCTCTCGACATCGGCCCGTGGACCTGACTGTGCTGACTCACCAACCAATACATATTTGTTCCCTAACAGTATCTATCTAAAACAAATTCTCTCTCTCCGTTTTTATTGTTGTTGTATGAGCTGAGATCGGAGAGAGTGATCTTACGAAGATGTGATTGATTTAGCATAGCTTCTGCCGATGGATTTCATGTCATCCTTTGCTCCTTTTAATCAGTTCCATCAAATATATATGAGTTAAGCCGAGAAATGCCACAAACATCTTGAACAAGCTTATCCACGCCATGAAAAGGCCTCATCATGTTCGAACAATTCAGTATATATTACTGCAAAATCGGATTATTTTTACATAGGAGACGTAGGCTGAACAGAGAAGAAGCATTTGGTTGATCTTTGAACCAAACACAAAGAGACCTCTCTCTAATTGGGACCCCAACAGCTCAAGTACACCACCGTCCTCAGTGCCTCCTCTGCTTGCTTGGCCTTCGCATCCGCCGCCTGCCACTCTCTCCTCGTGTCGACGGAGGAAGATGTCCTCTTGGCCTGAGACAAGGAGCCTATGGTGTTGTTCTTCGTCCGCTGCTGCAGAGATCTGAGGACGTAGTTCCACCGGCATAGCCCCGCTTGGTCCTTGAGCGCTTCCACTGCGCTCATGCTAGCCGCGACAACCAAACAAGCCCTGCTTGCAGAAGCCATATCTTTAGCCTTTGAAAGAACTGATGAGCAGCAAAGAAGATCTCGATGGAAGTAGATTGTGTCTGTCTCAATCTGATGCCGAAGCAGGAGAGGGAAGGGTGTCCAATATATATCGCTACGGTGATCGAGGAGGATAGGAGAGGGTATGGAAGAGAAAGAGAACCGGGGTGCGCTGCCGCTGGTTTCTTGCTTCTCACTCCGCCTTCCCCAGATACCAGGGGCCATATTGCTTGTTTATAAGCTTCCACATGGTTGGATTTGACACCGCGAGTGACGCCAAGGAACTTGGCAGCATATGTATCTTGCATCTGTAATATGTATAGTATAATATAGTATATATATATATATATATGGTTTCACCCAATAAATTTATGTCTAAAATATTAATTTCAAGATGATATACGTATTTATTTATCTCCGTAAAATTAAGCTACAAAATCTGCATGTCCATAATAATAATGGAGATGATCAGAAAACCCAAGCGAGACGAATGACGTCGTCTCTACAACACTCCTATTTGGGTCCCCAGCAGTCCCGGTAGATGAGCTTGGACAAGGACGTCTCGGTGCGCTTGGCTCTCTTCACCGCTCCCTCCGCTCCTTTCCTCCACTGATCAACGGACGACCAAGACATCCTCTTGGCCTGAGAGAGCGTCGCCATGCTGCGTTTGGCCCGCTGGTGGAGGGACCCAACCGTGTAGTTCCATCGGCACAGCCCTGCTTGATCCTTGAGCGCCTCCACTGCCGCCATGCTCGCTGCGATTATCAACGAAGCCTTGCTTGCCGAAACCATACGTATGAATCTCCTGCTCTGAGTTTGAATCTGTGTAACAGAAGTGAGTGTTCAACGGGGAAAGGGAAGGAGCACACGACAGTCCATATAAAGCCCGGAACAGAGGGCGGCTGCAGCGAAGGGAGAGGTGGAGGCAGGAGGGAACTGGGGATGAGCTGCTGCTGCTGCTGGTTTTGGGTTGCAGTTGTTTCTCAGATTCGGAGGGCTTTTGATAGGCACTTCAAAAGTATCCATCTACTAACGCAGAATCAAAGCCACACGGATCGAAAAATGGTGGGCACGACTTGAGTGGGTGCACCAGGAAATTGGAATCCAGCGACGCAGATATGGATTGTTCTGTCAGCTGGGTTGTCCTGTTTATTTGGCTTTTGCCTTCAGCTCTGGTTAAGAATTAGGGTTCGTTCAATATCAATAATGATACGACTTGAGTGGGTGCACCAGGAAATTGGAATCCAGCGACGCAGATATGGATTGTTCTGTCAGCTGGGTTGTCCTGTTTATTTGGATTTTGCCTTCAGCTCTGGTTAAGAATTAGGGTTCGTTCAATATCAATAATGAAGCTCGAATTGTGAAATAAGTAAGTATATCAATACATATTGTTACATATTGTTAGGGAACAAAAGTATTGTTGCTGGTGAGTTAGCACGGGTAGGTCCGTGGGCCAATGTCAGAAGCTCCTTGGGGGGTGAGTGGGATGATGAGGTCGATTGGGCACTCGGTACGGGGTGCTGATCAGCGTTCCTTGGTGTGCTTATCCGAGCGCTGTGTATGTCAAGCTGCGTCTCTCCTCCGGAGTGGTTGGCAGCTCATCTTCGTGAGTTGACCGCGCCCTCGGGAAGGGGTGCTGGTTGGAATTGGTCGGGATACAGGCTGGTTGGCTATTCTCCTTCGTCCACTGGACGGCGAATCTCGGGTGGTTGGTAGCTCGCCTTCGTGAGGTGGTCGCATTTTCTTGCAAAAATGGTCCTCGTCGGGTGATCCCGACGAGGTCCCTCTGACGAGCAAGTCAGTCGAGTGATCAATTAATTTTTGTCTCCCCTTGGCCAGATGCTGGCCAGAGGTCTTTATATTACTATACGTGGGTCGGTCGTATGCAGGTTGATGTGGTGGATGTGCCGAGCAATGTCTTAGTACGGATTCTGACCTGGCGTGTCTTGGGGGCGGCATCGTCTCGGGGTTATCGAGGCCGAGCAGTGCCTTAGTACGGATTATGACCTGGCGTGTCTTGGGGACCAAAATATGTCATATCACTTCTCCCCCCCCCCCTCAAGGCGTGTCGTGGGGTCCTTAAAGGGCCAGGCAGCATGCCTGGGTCGGAGTGAGGCTGATCGCTCACGAGGGGAAGCCGGATTAACTCATCGCAGGGCGATTTAAAGGGGCGGTGCCCCGTGCTATGGGCAGGATTGACTCTATTGATCGGGAGGCAGGGGCCTGACGAGGCAAAACTGATGTGTCGAAACCGACGAGGCAAAAACGATGTGTCGAAACCGACATGGCGAAATCAACGAGGCGAAACCGACGTGTCATAGGTCGGGTTTAGTACGGCTCGGAGTTATGACTGCCAAGTTTGCAAGTCGGTGAGCGAGCCAGGGCGACTCGGTTAGAGACTTGACGGGCTGCGAGTCGGGGGTCGACGTGGAGCGACTTGGATTTAACGGACTAGGCCAGTGATTCGGGCGCTGGATCGACCGAGATGTGACTCGAGCATAAGATTGGCCGTGAGGTGTGGCTCAGGCATTGGATCGGTCGAGATGTGTGGTTCGGGTGTTTGGACTGGTCGAGATGCGTGGCTCGGACGCTGGATTTTGTTGAGATGCGACTCGGGCGTTGGATTTGGTCGGGATGCGACTCGGACACTTGATTTGGCCGAGATGCGACTCGGGTGTTGGATTTGGCTGAGATACGACTCGAGCATTGGATTTGGCTGAGATGCGACTCGGACGCTTCATTTGGCCGAGATGTGACTCGGGCGTTGGATTTGGCCGAGATGTGACTTGGGCGTTGGATTGGCCGAGATGCATGGCTCGGACGCTGGATTTGGCCGAGATGCGACTCGGGCGTTGGATTTGCCGAGATGCGTGGCTCGGACGTTGGATTTGGTCGAGATGTGACTCGGGCATTTGATTTGGCCGAGATATGACTCGGACGCTTGATTTGGCCAAGATGCGACTCGGTTTGAAGGTTGGGCCTGTGGGACGAGTGACTGAGTATGGGCTCAGATTTTGGTACCGGCGGGTCGTCAATCAGGAACGCTCTGAGGGCTGAGTGGCTGAGCTCGGTTTCGGATTCGGTGACTGTGGGTCGCCAGTCGGGGGCGATCTGGAGTGACCCAGGTAGGGAATCAAATCTGGGGGCTGAGCGGCTGAGCTCGACTCTGAATTGATCTTGGGGGGCCAAGCAATTTGAGCTCGGTTCCAGATTCGGTGACGGCGGGTCACCAGTCGGGGGCGATTTGGAGCGACCTGGGCAGGGAATCAAATCTGGGGGCCGAGCGGCTAAGCTCGGTTCCGAATTGATCTTGGGGGCCGAGCGATTTGAGCTCGGTACCGGATTCGATGACGGCGGGTAGCTAGTCGGGGGTGATTTGGAGCGACCCGGGTAGTGAATCAAATTTGGGGGCAGAGCGACGGAGCTCGGTTTCGAATTGATCTTGGGGGCCGAGAAGTTTGAGCTCGGTTCTGAATTGATCTTGGGGACCGAGCGATTAAGCTCGGTTCCGAACTTGGGGTTCGAGTTGATTAAGCTCAGTTCCGAACTTGGGGGCCGAGTTGATTAAGCTCGGTTCCGAATTGATCTTGGGGGTCGAGTGATTAAGCTCGGTTCCAAACCTGGGGGCCGAGTGATTAAGTGACTAAGCTCGGTTCCGACCGAGTTGATTAAGCTCGGTTCCGAACCTGGAGGCCAGAGAGCCTTAGGTCAAGAACCAATCTGGAGCGGCTCAGGCAGGAGCTGGGCCGACGAGCCTCAGGTCAGGAAACGATCTAGAGCGGCTCGGGCAGGAGCTGGGCCGACGAGCCGCAGGTCGGGAATCGATCTGGAGCGGCTCGGGCAGGAGCTAGGCCGGTGTGCCTCAGGTCGGGAACCGATCTGGAGCGGTTCAGACAAGAGCTGGGTCGACGAGCCTTAGGTCAGGAACTGATCTGGAGCGACTCGGGTGGGAGTCGGACCAACAAGCCAAAAGTCGAGAACCGATCTGGAGCGGCTCGGGCGGGAGTCGGGCCGGTGAGCCTCAGGTCGGGAACCGATCTGGAGCGGTTCAGACAAGAGCTGGGTCGACGAGCCTTAGGTCAGGAACTGATCTGGAGCGACTCGGGTGGGAGTCGGACCAACAAGCCAAAAGTCGAGAACCGATCTGGAGCGGCTCGGGCGGGAGTCGGGCCGGTGAGCCTCAGGTCGGGAACCGATCTGGAGCGGTTCAGACAAGAGCTGGGTCGACGAGCCTTAGGTCAGGAACTGATCTGGAGCGACTCGGGTGGGAGTCGGACCAACAAGCCAAAAGTCGAGAACCGATCTGGAGCGGCTCGGGCGGGAGTCGGGCCGGTGAGCCTCAGGTCGGGAACCGATCTGGAGCGGCTCGGGCAAGAACTGGGTCGACGAGGTGCAAGTCGGGAACCGATCTGGCGAACCTGTGGACCTCTTGTCGCTAGTGGCTTTTCGACATGAGATGTTGGATGACAAGACATCTTTCGATGGGTCCCCTGGGACGTGGAGTCGCTTCTCGGGGTTCCTTGAGATAGCACTCAAGGTGACATTTTTGGATCAAGTCCTCGATTTGATTATGGAGGTCACGACAATCTTCCGTGCCGTGGCCGTAGTCCCGGTGGAACGTGCTCAGAGGGAGAGACGGGGGCCTCGGGAGCAGTAGCTCTTGTCAGTCGGGCCTCTAGCGGGGTTGCATCGGGGTTGCTGAGGTTGTTCCCCGAGATTGTTTCGCCCTTGGCCTCTTGCTGTCCCTACGCTTTCCCGCCACTAGAGCTTCGGCGGCGATGTACTGGTTGGCGCACTGGAGCATCTTGGGGATGGTTACTGGCGGCTTCTCGATCAATGACCAGAAGAACCTTGAAGGCTTCAAGCCCATCAGAAACGCCTACATGATTAAAGAGGGGTGAGCGTCCGAGAATCCCTGGATATCAGTGGCGAAATGTGCCACAAACTGAGAGAGCGACTTGTCTTTGCGCTGAGATAACACGAGCAGGGTGGCCATGGAAGGCCTAGGTCGCGCGCTGGCGAGGAAGTTCTGCTCGAATTCCCCGGCAAGCTGGTCGAAGGATGAGATTGAGGATTAGCGTAGCCGGCTAAACCATGTTCGTGTTGGTCCCCTCAGGGTGGTTGGAATTGCCCGACACATCAACGCATCGGAGGTGCCGTAGAGGGCCATCTGGGCTCGGAATATTGAGGCATGCTCCATGGGATCAGAGCTGCCGTCATATGTCTCTAATGTCGGCAGGCTGAAGTTGAGGGGCACTAGCTTGTCCTGTACTTCCTGAGTGAAAGGGGACCTGCCTGAACCGCCTTCGTTGACATCACAAGCATGCCATAAACTGAGAGAGCGACTCGTCTTCGTGCTGAGATAATGCGAGCAGGGTGGCCATGGAAGGCCTAGGTCGCGCGCTGGCGAGGAAGTTCTGCTCGAATTCCCCGGCAAGCTGGTCGAAGGATGAGATTGAGGATTAGCATAGTCGGCTAAACCATGTTCGTGCTGGTCCCCTCATGGTGGTTGGAAATTCCCGGCACATCAACGCATCGGAGGTGTCGTAGAGGGCCATCTGGGCCTGAAATATTGAGGCATGCTCCATGGGATCAGAGCTGCCGTCATATGTCTCTAGTGTCGGCAGGCTGAAGTTGAGGGGCACTAGCTTGTCCTGTACTTCCTGAGTGAAAGGGGACCTGCCTGAACCGCCTTCGTTGAACTCACTCTGCGATTTTCGGAGCTCGCACTGGAACGCGTCCAAGCGTTGGTTGACCTGGGACAGTTGGGCTCTAAGTGAGTCATTCGCCGAGTCGGACGATATGGTGTCGGGGTCGGAGTGGGGCGTTGTGATTCGGTAGGGCGCGGGTACGTCTTGCCCGGGCGGACCCCTCAGGTCGGTTGCTTGCTCTCAGGCTTCTCCGACCCCGACCCGTTCCCCACTCGAGTGCTGCCGGGTCAGGTCGATCGAGGGCGTCGCTAGCCGCACGATCTGAGGAATGATCGGAGCGAGCATCTACATCATGCCCGCCATGGCCTGCACTTGCTTGGTCAGGCTAAGGAACACCTCGGGTGTAACGACCGAGGGCCCTGTGGTGAGCCCTGGGGGCGACAATCCCGGGTCGTTGAATAGACACCAGTAGCAATCTGGCGTCGAAGCCGGGATCCCCCCGTCTCTAGAGGTGGGGAGGGCCCAACTTTCTGCTTTGACGAAGGGAGGTCGGTCAGTGGTTCTCTCTCAGGGAGAGCTCCCACTAGATGCTCCTGCGACATGGGCTCTCCTTCTAGCGCCAAAATGTTAGTGAACAAAAGTACTGTGGTTAGTAAGTCAGCACGGTTAGGTCTGTGGGCCAATGTCAAGAGCTCCTTGCGGGGTGAGTGGGATGATGAGATCGACCGAGCACTCGGTACGGGGCATTGATCAGCGTTCCTTGGTGTGTTGATCCGGGCGCTGTGTATGCCGAGCTACGTCTCTCCTTCTCCGGGGTGGTTGGCAGCTCGTCTTCATGAGGTGGCCGCACCATCGGGAAGGGGTGCTGGTTGGCGTTGGTCGGGATCCGGGCCGATTGGCTATTCTCCTTCGTGCATTGGACGGCGATTCCCGGATTGTTGGCAGCTCGCCTTCGTGAGGTGCCATGTTTTCCTGCAAAAATGGCCCTCGTCGGGATCACCCGATGAGGCCCCTCTGATGAGCAAGTCAGTCGAGTGATCAATTGATTTTTGCCTCCCCTTGGCCAGATGCTTGCCAGTGGTCTTTATATTACTGTACGTCGGTCGGTCGTATGCAGGTTGGCGTGGTGGACCTGCCGAGCAATGCCTTAGTACGGATTCTGACCTGGTGTGTCTTGGGGGCGGCGTGGTCTCGGGGTTCCCGAGGTTGAGCAGTGTCTTAGTATGGATTCTGACCTAGCATGTCTTGGGGACCAAAATATGTCGTATCACAGTAACTTATCTTGAATGATGCGAGTCATTGCTGGAAAGTATTTGTGTGAGTTAAAAATTGTGTGGAGAAAGTGTAGGATGTTTACTGTCTCACCGAGAAAGAGAAAACTTTGGCGAAGAATTCAGATCGATGGACACTCGGAGAACATCTCTAACATGCTTATCCACGCCATGAAAACGCATCATCCATCATGCACGATCCAAGAATTCAGAAGAAATGGTTGATGAATATACATCATCAAAGCTGGATAATTTACAGTGGAGAAGTAAGCTGAAGCAAAAGGATCCTCTAATTGGGACCCCAACAGCTCAAGTACATGACTGTTCTCAGCGCCTCCTCCGACTGCTTCCCCTTCTCCGCCGCCGCCTGCCACCTTCTCCTACTCCCGTCGACGGAGGAAGATGTCCTCTGGGCCTGAGACAACGACCCCATGCTGCTCTTCGCCCGCTGCTGTAGGGATCTGAGGACGTAGTTCCACCGGCACAGCCCCGCCTGATCCTTGAGCGCCTCCACCGCGCTCATGCTCGCTGCCACCACCAAAGAGGCCTTGCTTGCAGAAGCCATATCTCGAGCTTACCAAACAACCGATCGGTAGAATACCAAAGAAGCTTGCGGTACAAGTGGTTTGGGACGGCAAGTGTGGTCACTATATAATGGTGATGATAAGGACGAGCTGAGTAAGTCTGCATGGCGCAGAGAGAGAAACAGGGGGTGAGATGACGCTGGTTTTGGGCTGTCCCACCCACCATTTCCCTGATACCAGTCGCTGTGTCGGCTCTTTCTGCCAGACCACATACCAGGGGGGATCTCCGGTTTGAAGATAACTTGTGGAGATTTTATGCGATAAGGGATCATTTGTTCGGTCTATTATTGGGCTTGTGAGGAATTGTTCATTTTAAGTGATGGTATACTTGCATGGTTTGAGCTTATAGTTGAGGTGCATGACTCGGGAGTGAGTTTGCTCGACCGAGGTGTTGGGCTTGGGTCCTCCTTCTAGCGCTAATCTGATAAGGGACTATTTGGTCAGTCGACCATTGGTGCGACATGTAGGCTCACAAGGAATTGTTCACTTTGATAAGGGACCATTTGATCGACCATCCATTGGTGAAGCCCGTAGGCTCACGAGAAATAATCCGCTTTAAGCGATGGGTGTACCCATATAGTTTTGCCCTATTAGGGCTCGTGAACTCTAAAAGGTGCCTTTGAGATTAAGGGAGAAGCATTTGACCCTCTTTTTGACCCTCTTTCTAGTGCAAATCTATGGTCGATCATGTTAGGAACGAGTCGACACTAAGAGGGGGCCTGAATTAGTGCAGCAAATAAAATTATATTGATTCAAAATTTCATTTCGATTAAATCCATTTCGAAATGATGTTAACTTGAAAGCATGCAAAAGCATAGTGAAATTAAGAATTCAGTTTGCAATAAGGTAAATAGCAAGAAGTAAATGCAAACAAGATTTTATAGAGTTCGGTTATCGTGACCTACATCAACTCCACTGATTCCTCTTCCATCAAGGCCATCGACATCTACTAATGATCTTCCTTCAATGAGCGAAGATCAACTATCCTTACAACTCGATTCTCCTTTTGACAGGTTCAGGAGAGAACCTTTCAACCCACCTTACTCCTCTCTCAAACAAAACTAACGCTTTGAGCTTGAGAGGAGTTCTCATAAGATTACAATAGTGTTTTTGTTTCTTTTTTGCTCTCATTTCTTGTTTGTGTTAACCAGGGATGAGAGGAGTATTTATAGGTCTCAAGTGAATTCAAACTTGGAGTCTAAAAATGTCTCATCTTGGGTACTGGCGGTACCACTGCCTACAGCACTAACACTAACACTGGGCGGTACCATTGCTTGACACCCTACCATTGGGCGGTACCACCACCCAGATTGGTGATACCATCGCCTGACACAATCTCAGAGATTGTGCCATGATGGTTTCACCTATTTGGGTCACTGTTTGGGCCTTTCACTTAGTCCAACACAGCCCAAACTTGAGAGCCCAATTGGCCCATAATTGAGTTGGCCCAATTCCAACCCAATTATGTGCTAACTACGAATTACGAATTTTAAGGCAATGTTCCAGTGGACTCTCGACAATCTTCTTGGCGAGTTCCAACGAGCTTCTTTGGCAAGCTCATTCGGACTTCCGACGAACTCTCGAACTCCTAACGAAATCTCGTTCTTGACTCCAAGACTTTATTTTGCTTTATGCCTTGATCGTTATCGTAATTAATCCTACATACTTAAAACATATTTTGATCTAGATAATTATTACTAAGCTAGTCAAATTACTAAACTAGTCAAATGTTGTCCGGCATGTCATTGGTTCATTGACGCCTCATCTGATTCTTCGGTGCATCGTCCTCTTTTGAGACATATTGTCCAATTGGTCAATTGACCTCTGAGATTCAGCAGGTCAGCCATATTGGTGTGACCTGTAGGCTTGCAAAAAATTTGTCTGATTTGGACGATGGGCATACTCATATGATTTTATCATTTAGGAGTATATGAGCTCAAAAAAAAACCTATAAGAGTAAAAGAGACCAAACGAACTTATGAGCCTTTGATTCCCATACTCCTTCAACCAATATGGGGCTAAATGACGAATATGAGGCTAATGACCTTATCACATGCAACTCTCTAAAATGATTTGATCGAATTAGAGTTGATTAAGGAAAACACTGGTTAGATTAATTTTGTGATCAATCCTCCGAGACCAAGATAAGATTATTCCTATAAATTATAAAATGAGTATTTTATAAGCAAAAAAAAAAACTCTAAATTAATTTGATATGAACCAAACTCTAAAATATGATTTCACCTATAAATTATTTTTTATTGCATTTGAAAATTTCATTTTCCAAATTAATTTGTTGGGTTCTTACCAAATAATCCTCACTGAAGCAATATGTTTTTTTTTTATAATACTCGAATTTTTTTTTCTCTCCTTTTTTTGGCATCATTCCTCGGAGCTCATATCGATTTTTTTTTCTTACGTCGTGCAACTAAAATATGAAATTATCTTCTGTTTTTCGATTGAAACTAACAGGGTTGAATCAAATGTTCGACGGAATGCGCGTGAGAAGCACTTGGGAGTAGTATCGTACAAACTTCTCGACGGTGAAATAGGATGGCACACACAGACTTGCTTGAAGAGATTCTTTGGAAAAGTCCAGGGATTCATTCTTTGCTGGGGAGGGGAAAAAAAAGGATGAGAAGACACTTCTTGCTTGATCCTTAAAGGACTATGGAACCTCCAATGGTTTGAACAAGAACACAGTAATTGTCTATCAGAGACGAGTCTCGAATTCTGCAATAGACCGGTTTAGGCAGCAGAAACAACAACATTCACATATGATGTAGATGATGAAGGTAGCCGGCCAAGAGAGCGGGATTATTTGGGTCCCCAGGAGTCCAGGTAGATGATCTTCGACATCGACTCCTCGGTGCGCCTGGCTCTCTCCACCGCTTCCTCCCCTCCTCTCCTCCACTGATCAATGGAAGAAGAAGACATCCTCTTGGCCTGAGAGAACGGCGCCATGCTGCGCTTGGCACGCCCGTGGAGGGACCTGAGCGCGTAGTTCCATCGACACAGCCCTGCCTGATCCTTGAGCGCCTCCACCGCCGCCACGCTCGCTGCTACGATCAGCGAAGCCTTGCTTGCCGAAGCCATATGTATCAATCCACTACTCAGAGTTTGAACCTGTGATGAGTTGCAAATGTAACAGAAGTGATCGACGGGGAAGGGAAACACGAGCGTCCATATAAAGCCCCCGAAGAAGGGAAAACAGGGGATGAGGTTACCGCTGGTTCCGGCTTATAGTTGTTTCCCAGATACAAGGGGAGGCTTTTGCTTGTTTACGGAGAAGACTGTGACTGTGACTGCATTGGAATCAGTGAGCGGATGGTTTGGTTGGAGCAAACGTGTGGCTAAAGCAGAACAAGAGGCACACAGATCGGAGACCAGTGGGCTGCACCAGTAAACTGGGAATCTAATGGTGGACCAGCCATCCTTGCTTGGCTTGGCGGTCCTGTCGAGATGTGACGCTTAGTTCTCTTTCTCTCTCTCTCTCTCTCTCTCTCTCTCTCAAACACACATTTTGAGTCGAGCAATTGGGGATGGATTCCTTTCTTTGACTTGTTTTTGTATCGGTAACAAAGTTCACTCAGCATCAGTCTCATGCGAGATCAATAATAGTATATTATACGATATATTTTGGTGGCCTAAACACGTTACAATCAACGTTGCACGTCAAGTCAGAGCCTACGCCACACGTTCCGTCTCGAAAGCTCGTACCAAGAAGATAAGCCACATGTCCCATTCTAGGAGCTCGGGACGGTGCCATCCGACACCGCTCTGCATGTTTCAGAAGGGTCGTCCCATCCCTCGAGGGTCAGCGGCAACGTCGAATCGACGCTCTATCAACCCTCGCGCCTTAGTATAAAACTCCTAGTCGGCCTCCGTCCAAGAGAGAAGAAAAAGAAACAAAAAAGAAGAGAAAAAGCAATCCCTCTCGTTACTAACTTACTCGTCGGAGGGGCCATAGTCGGGTACCACCCGGCGAAGGCCATTTTTTGCAGGAGGACGATCGTTCGTTGACGGCGAGGGACTCAGCACGGGAATACGATCCGCTCGACAGAGAGGAGTTGTCAATCAGCCCCGACCCCGACCAACGCCAACCAGCACTCCTTCCCGAGAGCTCGGCCACCTCATCATTCGAATCACCCCACAGAGAGCTCCCGACATCGGCCCGCGGACCTAGCCGTACTGACTCACCAACCACGGCATATTTGTTCCCTAATATTTTGGCGCTAGAAGGAGGGCCATATCGTAGGAGAATCTGGCTGGAGCTCTCTCCGAGGGAGAACCACCTACCGACCTCCCTTCCGTCGAACTCGGAAGCCAGGTCCTTCCCGCTCCGAGAGATGGCGAGATTCTGACCTCAACGCCAGACCGCTACTGGCGCTTGTTCAATAACATGAGGTTGTTGCCCCCCGGATTCGCTGCAAGACCCTCGGTCGTGACACCCCAGCTGCTCCTCGGCCTCTCCAGGCAAGTGTAGGCCATGGCAAGCATGATGCAGACACTCACTCCGCTTATTCCTCATATCGTGCGGCTGGCAACTCCCTCGATTGATTCAACCCGATATAGGCCAAGCGGGGAGTCAGTCGGGATTGCATAAGCCCGAGAGCAAGTGACGGACGTGAAAGGTTTGCTCGGACGGAACACACCCGCAACCTGCCGAGTCACCCTACCCCACCTCGAGCCAGACACCGTATCATCCGACTTGGCGGATGACTCGCTTAGGGCCCAGCTATCTCGGGTCAATTAATGCCTGGACGAGTTCCAGCACGAGTTTCGAAAATCACGAAGCGAGTCCAGCGAAGACGGCTCAAGCGGGTCCCCTTTCACTCAGGAAGTACAAGACAATCCAGTACCCCTAAACTTCAGGCTACTAGCATTAGAGACATACGACGGCGGCTCCGATCCCGTGGAGCACGTCTCTACATTCCGGGCTTAGATGGCCCTTTATGGCACCTCCGATGCATTAATGTGCCAGGCATTCCCGACCACCCTGAGGGGACTAGCCTGAGCATGGTTCAGCCGGCTGCACCAATCCTCGATTTCATCATTCAATCAGCTCGCTAGGGAGTTCGAGCAAAACTTCCTCGCCAGAGTGCGACCCAGGCCTTCCATGGCCACCCTGCTCGCATTATCTCCGCGCGAAGACGAGCCGCTTTCTCAGTTCGTGGCGCGTTTTGCCACTGAGATCCCGGGATTCCCGAACGCTCACCCCTCTCTAATCATGTAGGCGTTCTGATGGGTTTGAAGCCTTCGAGGTTCTTCTGGTCACTGATTTAGAAGTCGCCAGAAACCATCCCTGAGATGCTCCAGCGTGCCAACCAATAAATCGTCGTTGAAGCTTTGGTGGCGGGAACAATCCCGGGGAAACAATCCCGGGGAACGACCTCAGCCGCCCCAGTGCAACCCCGCCAGAGGCCCGATTGACAAGAGCCACTGCTCCCGAGGCCCTCGCCTCTCCCTCTGAGCACGTTCCATCGGGACTACGGCCACGGCACAGAAGATTGTCGTGACCTCCAGAATCAAATCGAGGAATTGATCCGAAAAGGTCACCTCGGGCGCTATCTCAAGAAACCCCGAGAAGCAACTCCACATCCCGGGGGACCCATCGAAAGACGCCTCGTCATCCAAAATCTCCCGTCGAAAAGCCACTCGCGATAAGAGGTCCACAACCGCTCTAGATCGGTTCCCGACCTGCGCCTCGCCGGCCCAGCACTTGCCCGAGCCACTCCAGATCGGTTCTCAACCTGTGCCTCACCGGCCCAGCTCTTGCTCAAGCTGCTCCAGATCGGTTCCTGAGCTACGCCTCGCCGGCCCGACTCTTGCTCGGGTTGCTCTAGATCGCTCTCGACAGGCAACCCGTCGGCACCGAGACAGCAGCCTGAGCATAGTCGCTCGGCCCACAAGTCTGGCTCTTGCCTGGGTCGCTCCAGATCACTCTCAACAGGCGACCCGCCGGCACCGAGACCGCAGCCTGAGCATAGTCGCTCGGCCCACAAGTCTAGCTCTTGCCCGGGTCGCCCCTGATCGCTTTCGACAAGCGATCCACCGACACCAAAGCCCGAGCCCAAGTATAATCACTTGGCTCACAATTCTAGCTCGGGTCGCTCTAGATCGCTCTCGACAGGCGACCCGCCGGCACCGAGACCGCAGCTCAAGCATAGTTGCTCGGCCCACAAGTCTGGCTCTTGCCCGGGTCACCCCAGATCGCTCTTGACAGGCGACCCACTGGCACTAAAGCCTGAGCCCAAGTATAATCACTCAGCTCACGATTCCAGCTCCCGCCTGGGTTGCTCCTGATCGCTCTCGACAAGCAACCCGCCGGCACCGAGACCGCAGCCCGAGCATAGTCACTCGACCCACAGGTCTGGCTCTTGCCTAGGTCGCCCTAGATCGTTCGCGATAGGCGGCCCACCGACACTAAAGCCCGAGCCCGAGTATAATCACTCGGCTCGCGATTCCAGCTCCTGCCTGGGTCGCCATATCACTCTCGACAGGTGGCCCATCGGCACCAAAGCCCGAGTCTGAGTATAATCACTCGGCTCATGATTCTAGCTCCCGATCGAGTCACTCCAGATCACTCTCGACAGGCGGCCCGCCGGCACCGAGACCGCAACCTGAGCATAGTTGCTCGGCTCACATGTCTGGATCCGGTGCCCGAGCCACATCTCGAACAACCTAACGCCCGAGTCACACCTCGCGACCAATCCAATGCTCGAGCTGCATCTCGAACAACCTAATGCCCGAGTCACACCTCGTGACCGATTCGATACCCGAGCTGCACCTCAAAACAATGTAACACTCGAGTCACATCTCGCGGCCGATCCGATGCCTGAGCCGCATCTCGAACAACCTAATGCCCGAGTCACACCTCGCGGTCGATCCGATGCCCGAGCCGCATCTCGAACAACCTAACGCCCGAGTCACACCTCGTGGCCAATCCAATGCCCGAGCCGCATCCCGAACAACCTAACGTCCAAGTCACACCTAGCGGTCGATCCAATGCTCGAGTCGCATCTCGAACAACCTAACGCCCGAGTCGCATCTCTCGGCCGACTCGATGCCCCTCCCCATCCACGTTGATCTACGACTCGTAGCTCTAACCGAGTCACCTCGTTTCGCTCGTCGACTCGCAAAATCGAGGTCCGTAACTACGACCCATGCCAAACCGGTTATTCGCGACTGACCAAGACGACAGGTCCCAACTGTTCGACCGACAGGGTCAATCCTACTCGAAGCACGGGGCATTACCCCTCTAAATCGCCCCATGACGAGTCAATTTCATTTTCCCCTCTTGAGCGATCAGCATCGCTCCAACTCAGGCATGTCGCCTGTTCGTTAAGGACCCTATGACACGCCTTGGCGAGGGGGGGGGAGAAGTGATACGATATATTTTGGCGGCCTGGACACGTCACAGCCAATGCTGCACGCCAAGTTAGAGCCCACGCCACACGTCCTGTCCCGAGAGCTCGTACTAAGAAGATAAACCACATGTCCCATCTCGGGAGCTCAGGATAGTGCTGTCCGACACGGCTCTGCACGTCCCAGAAGGACCGTCCCATCCCTCGAGGGTCAGCGGTGACACCGAATCGACGCTCCATCAACCCTTGCGCGTTATTATAAAACTCCTGGCCGGCCTCCGGCCAAGAGAGAGGAGAAAAAGAAACAAAAAAGAAGGGAAAAAGCAATCCCTCTAGTTACTAACTTGCTCGTCGGAGGGGCCACAGTCCGATACCACCCAATAAAGGTCATTTTTTGTAGGAGGACGATCGTTTGTTGACGACGAGGGACTCAGCATGGGAGTGCGATCCACTCGACAGAGAGGAATTGTCAATATCTTGACCAACGCCAACCAACACTTCTTCCTGAGGGCTCGATCATCTCATCATCCGAATCACCTCACACACAGCTCCCGCCCGCGGACCTAACGGTATCTATCTAAAACAAATTCTCTCTCTCCGTTTTTATTGTTGTTGTATAAGCTGAGATCGGAGAGAGTGATCTTACGAAGATGTGATTGATTTAGCATAGCTTCTGCCGATGGATTTCATGTCATCCTTTGCTCCTTTTAATCAGTTCCATCAAATATATATGAGTTAAGCCGAGAAATGCCACAAACATCTTGAACAAGCTTATCCCCGCCATGAAAAGGCCTCATCATGTTCGAACAATTCAGTATATATTACTGCAAAATCGGATTATTTTTACATAGGAGACGTAGGCTGAACAGAGAAGAAGCATTTGGTTGATCTTTGAACCAAACACAAAGAGACCTCTCTCTAATTGGGACCCCAACAGCTCAAGTACACCACCGTCCTCAGTGCCTCCTCTGCTTGCTTGGCCTTCGCACCCGCCGCCTGCCACTCTCTCCTCGTGTCGACGGAGGAAGATGTCCTCTTGGCCTGAGACAAGGAGCCTATGGTGTTGTTCTTCGTCCGCTGCTGCAGAGATCTGAGGACGTAACTCAGAAACCTAATCTTTCTCTCTCCTTCTCTCTCTCTTCTTTTCTCTGCACGTCGTTGCTGCTGCACACGTCCGCTGTGCACGCTACACACTAATTTTGCCATTTCTCTCTTAATTACTGATTTGTGCTCAACAAACTCAATTGTCTAAGCCCACATATGGGCTGGACCCAACAATTCTCCCCCTCCAGCACATATAGTGGGCTGCACCAAGCCCACTCTTCGCCTACAACAAACTCAATTGTCTAAGCCCACATATGGGCTGGACCCAACAATTCTCCCCCTCCAGCACATATAGTGGGCTGCACCAAGCCCACTCTTCGCCTACATACTTCAAGCTTCTCCTTAGGCAAAGACTTTATCAACATATCTGAACTATTTTCATTGGTATGTACTTTTTCCAACTGTAATTCTTTCATCTCAAGCACATCACGAATCCAGTGATATCTCACATCAATATGCTTGGATCTAGAATGATATGTTGAATTCTTGGAAAGGTGAATAGCGCTCTGACTGTCACAGTAAACAGTATATCCTTCCTGTTTCAAGCCCAATTCCTGTAGAAACTTTTTCATCCATAAAGTTTCCTTACAGGCTTCAGTAACTGCTATGTATTCTGCTTCTGTGGTTGATAGAGCAACACACTTCTGTAACTTAGACTGCCAAGAGACTGCTCCTACAAAGAGACCTCTCTCTAATTGGGACCCCAACAGCTCAAGTACACCACCGTCCTCAGTGCCTCCTCTGCTTGCTTGGCCTTCGCATCCGCCGCCTGCCACTCTCTCCTCGTGTCGACGGAGGAAGATGTCCTCTTGGCCTGAGACAAGGAGCCTATGGTGTTGTTCTTCGTCCGCTGCTGCAGAGATCTGAGGACGTAGTTCCACCGGCATAGCCCCGCTTGGTCCTTGAGCGCTTCCACTGCGCTCATGCTAGCCGCGACAACCAAACAAGCCCTGCTTGCAGAAGCCATATCTTTAGCCTTTGAAAGAACTGATGAGCAGCAAAGAAGATCTCGATGGAAGTAGATTGTGTCTGTCTCAATCTGATGCCGAAGCAGGAGAGGGAAGGGTGTCCAATATATATCGCTACGGTGATCGAGGAGGATAGGAGAGGGTATGGAAGAGAAAGAGAACCGGGGTGCGCTGCCGCTGGTTTCTTGCTTCTCACTCCGCCTTCCCCAGATACCAGGGGCCATATTGCTTGTTTATAAGCTTCCACATGGTTGGATTTGACACCGCGAGTGACGCCAAGGAACTTGGCAGCATATGTATCTTGCATCTGTAATATGTATAGTATAATATAGTATATATATATATATATATGGTTTCACCCAATAAATTTATGTCTAAAATATTAATTTCAAGATGATATACGTATTTATTTATCTCCGTAAAATTAAGCTACAAAATCTGCATGTCCATAATAATAATGGAGATGATCAGAAAACCCAACCGAGACGAATGACGTCGTCTCTACAACACTCCTATTTGGGTCCCCAGCAGTCCCGGTAGATGAGCTTGGACAAGGACGTCTCGGTGCGCTTGGCTCTCTTCACCGCTCCCTCCGCTCCTTTCCTCCACTGATCAACGGACGACCAAGACATCCACTTGGCCTGAGAGAGCGTCGCCATGCTGCGTTTGGCCCGCTGGTGGAGGGACCCAACCGTGTAGTTCCATCGGCACAGCCCTGCTTGATCCTTGAGCGCCTCCACTGCCGCCATGCTCGCTGCGATTATCAACGAATCCTTGCTTGCCGAAGCCATACGTATCAATCTCCTGCTCTGAGTTTGAATCCGTCTAACAGAAGTGAGTGTTCGACGGGGAAAGGGAAGGAGCACACGACAGTCCATATAAAGCCCGGAACAGAGGGCGGCTGCAGGGAAGGGAGAGGTGGAGGCAGGAGGGAACTGGGGATGAGCTGCTGCTGCTGCTGGTTTTGGGTTGCAGTTGTTTCTCAGATTCGGAGGGCTTCTGATAGGCACTTCAAAAGTATCCATCTACTAACGCAGAATCAAAGCCACACGGATCGAAAAATGGTGGGCTCGACTTGCAGTGGGTGCACCACGAAACTGGGAATCCAGCGACGCAGATATGGATTGTTCTGTCAGCTGGGTTGTCCTGTTTATTTGGATTTGGATTTTGCCTTCAGCTCTGGTTAAGAATTAGGGTTCGATCAATATCAATAATGATGCTCGAATTGTGAAATAAGTAACTATATCAATACATATTGTTAGGGAACAAAAATACCGTTGCTGGTGAGTTAGCACGATTAGGTCCGTGGGCCAATGTCAGAAGCACCTTGGGGGGTGAGTGGGATGATGAGGTCGATCGGACACTCGGTACGGGGTGTTGATCAGCGTTCCTTGGTGTGCTGATCCGGGCGCTGTGTATGCCAAGCTTCATCTCTCCTTCTCTAGGGTGGTTGGCAGCTCATCTTCGTGAGGTGACCGCGCCCTCGAGAAGGGGTGCTGGTTGGCATTGGTCTGGATACGGGCCGATTGGCTATTCTCCTTCGTCCACTGGACGGCGATTTTCGGGTGGTTGGTAACTCGCCTTCGTGAGGTGGCCGCGTTTTCCTGCAATAATGGCCCTCGTCGGGATCACCCGACGAGGCCCCTCCGACGAGCAAGTCAGTCGAGTGATCAATTAATTTTTCTCCCCTTGACCAAATGCTGGCCAGAGGTCTTTATATTACTATACGTGGGTCGGTCGTATGCAGGTTGGCGTGGTGGATGTGCTGAGAAGTGTCTTAGTACGGATTCTGACCTGGCGTATCTTGGGGGTGACGTCGTCTCGGGGTTCCCGAGGCCGAGCAGTGCCTTAGTATGGATTATGACTTGACGTATCTTGGGGACCAAAATATGTCATATCACTTCTCCGCTCCCCCCCCCCTCAAGGCGTGTCGTGGGGTCCTTAAAGGGCCGGGCAGCATGCCTGGGTCGGAGTGAGGCTGATCGCTCATGAGGGGAAGTCGGATTAACTCGACGCTGGGTGATTTAAAGGGGCGGTGCCCCATGCTATGGGAAGGATTGACTCTATTGATTGGGAGGCAGGGGCCTGATGAGGCAAAACTGATGTGTCGAAACCAACGTGGTGAAACCGACGAGGCAAAAACGATGTGTTGAAACCGACGTGGCAAAGCCGACGAGGCGAAACCGACGTGTCGTAGGTCAGGTTTAGTACAGCTCGGAGTTACGACTGCCAAGTTTGCAAGTCGGCGAGCGAGCCAGGGCGGCTCGGTTAGAGACTTGACGGGCTGCGAGTCGGGGGTTGACGTGGAGCGACTTAGATTTAACGGACTAGGCCGGTGATTCGGTCGCTAGATCAACTGAGATGTGACTCGAGCATAAGATTGGCCGCGAGGTGTGGCTCGGGCATTGGATCGGTCAAGATGTGTGGTTCAAGTGTTTGGACTGGCCGAGATGCGTGGCTCGGATGTTGGATTTGGCCGAGATGTGACTCGGGCATTTGATTTGGCCAAGATGTGACTCGGACACTTGATTTGGCCGAGATGCGACTCGGTTTGAAGGTTGGGCCTGTGGGCCGAGTGATTGAGTATGGGCTCAGATTTTGGTGTTGGCGGATCCCCAATCGAGAGTGCTCTGAGGGTTGAGTGGCTAAGCTCGGTTTCGAATTGATCTTGGGGGCTAAGCGATTTGAGCTCGGTTCCAGATTCGGTGACGGTGGGTCGCCAGTCGGGGGCGATCTGGAGTGACCCGGGTAGGGAATCAAATCTAGGGGCCGAGCGACTGAGCTCGGTTCTGAATTGATCTTGGGGGGCCAAGCAATTTGAGCTCGGTTCCGAATCGTTCTTAGGGGCCAAGCGATTTAAGCTCGGTTCCGGATTCGGTGACAGCGGGTCACCAGTCGAGGGCGATCTGGAGCGACCCGGGTAGGGAATCAAATCTGGGGGCCGAGCGGCTAAGCTCGGTTCCGAATTGATCTAGGGGGTTGAGCGGTTTGAGCTCGGTACCGGATTCGATGATGGCGGGTCGCTAGTCGAGGGCGATCTGGAGCGACCCGGGTAGGGAATCAAATCTGGGGGCCGAGCGGCTAAGCTCGGTTCCGAATTGATCTAGGGGGTTGAGCGGTTTGAGCTCGGTACCGGATTCGATGATGGCGGGTCGCTAGTCGAGGGCGATCTGGAGCGACCCGGGTAGTGAATCAAATCTGGGGGCCGAGCGACGGAGCTCGGTTCTGAATTGATCTTGGGGACCGAGCAGTTTGAGCTCGGTTCCGAACCTGGTGTTCGAGTTGATTAAGCTCGGTTCCAAACCTAGTGGCCGAGTGATTAAGTGATTAAGCTCGGTTCCGAACCTGGGGACCGAGTTGATTAAGCTCAATTTCAAACCTGGGGGCCGAGTGGTTAAGCTTGGTTCCAAACCTGGGGGCCGGAGAGCCTCAGGTCGAGAACCGATCTGGAGCGGCTCGGGCAGGAGCTGGGTTGATGAGCCTTAGGTCAGGAAACGATCTTGAGCGGCTCGGGCAGGAGCTGGGTCGACGAGCCGCAGGTCGGGAACCGATCTGGAGCGGCTCGGGCAGGAGCTGGGCCGGTGTGCCTCAGGTCCGGAACCGATCTAGAGCAACTTAAGCGGGAGCTAGGCCGACGAGCCACAGGTCGGGAACCGATTTGGAAAGACTCGGGCAGGAGCTAGGCCGGCGAGCCTCAGGTCGGGAACTGATCTGGAACGGTTCGGGCAGGAGCTGGGTCGGCGAGCCTCAGGTCGGGAACCAATATGGAGCGACTCGGGCGGGAGCCGGGCCGACGAGCCTCAAGTCGAGAACCGATTTGGAGCGGCTCAGGCGGGAGCCGGGCTGGTGGGCCTCAGGTCGGGAACCGATCTGGAGTGGCTCGGGCAGGAGCTGGGCCGGCGAGCCTCAGGTCGGGAACCGATATGGAGTGGCTCGGGCAGGAACTGGGCCGACAAGGTGTAAGTCGAGAACCGATTTGGCGAACCTGTGGACCTCTTGTCGCAAGTGGCTTTTCGGCAGGAGATGTTGGATGATGAGGCATCTTTCGATGGGTCCCCTGGGACGTGGAGTCGCTTCTCGGGGTTCCTTGAGATAGCACCCATGGTGACTTTTTTGGATCAAGTCCTCGATTTGATTATGGAGGTCACGGCAATCTTCCGTGCCGTGGCCGTAGTCCCTATGGAAAGTGCTCAACGGGAGAGGCGGGGGCCTCGGGAGCAGTAGCTCTTATCAGTTGGGCCTCTAGTGGGGTTGCACCGAGGCTGCTGAGGCCGTTCCCCAGGATTGTTCTGCCCTTGGCCTCTTGCTGTCCCTATGCTTTCCCGCCACTAGAGCTTCGGCGGCGATGTACTAGTCGGCACGCTGGAGCATCTCGGGGATGGTTACTGGCGGCTTCTCGATCATATCAATGACCAGAAGAACCTTGAAGGCTTCAAGCCCATCAGAAACGCCTACATGATTAAAGAGGGGTGAGTGTCCGGGAATCCTCGGATTTCAGTGGCGAAACGTGCCACAAACTGAGAGAGCGACTCGTCTTCGCGCTGAGATAATGCGAGCTGGGTGGCCATGGAAGGCCTAGGTCGCACGCTGGCAAGGAAGTTCTGCTCGAACTCCCCAGCAAGCCGATCGAAGGATGAGATTGAGGATTAGCATAGTCGGCTAAACCATGTTCGTGCTGGTCCCCTCATGGTGGTTGGAAATTCCCGGCACATCAACGCATCGGAGGTGTCGTAGAGGGCCATCTGGGCCTGAAATATTGAGGCATGCTCCATGGGATCAGAGC